>CAUYUJ010021405.1:0-10000 GCA_963575745.1 Prorocentrum cordatum
CCTGATGTTGCGGCGGAATGTGGATTTTGGGAAGGAGGTGGTCGAGGGGCTGCACGTGCGCTGGCGCTACTGTGGGCACGTGCTGCGGGCGCTGTGCGCATTTGCCGGCACGTACGGCCCCTGGCGCCTGGGCGGGACTGCGGAGGAGCCCATGCACAAGTATTACGACCCGCGCTTGTTTGACGTGCTGCCGGACGACGAGATCATCAGGTGCTATGCGCCGAGAGCGGGCGAGGACGCCGCCGTGCTGTCGGGGTACGAGGCAGGGGAACCGGAGGTGCCCGGGCCGGTGACGCGGGCCGAGGCTATTTCCAGGGATTGCGGTCTGTCAGGCGTCGACGTCGTCACGCCGCGCCAGTTCATTGCCGCTGGCTTTGACGTGCACTTCGTAGGGCCGCGCGATGAGGCTGGGCGCGAGACGACAGGCCGCGATGGCGACGGCGCGCAGGGTGGCGACGGCGGCGCTGAGGCCGCGGCCGCCGATGATGCCGAGGATGCCGATGATAACGAGTTCGATGTCGGGGACGGAGACGAGGCCATGGCGGTGGATCACGACGTGTTCAGTGCATGGCTCGACAAGGCGCAGTTCGTGTACGGCGGGGCTGTGCAGCGGTGGTGGGCGGGGCTGCAGCCAGAGGCGGAGGGCCACTCGGAGGGGCTGAAGTTTGGCGATGATGAGACGACGGAGGACTTGTTCGGGCGCCTGCTCGACGCGGCGCGGGGGGAGAGCAAAGTGGTGTCAGTGCAGAGGGATCGGATGCCTGTGGAGTGCGTGCGCGTTGAGTTTCTCGTGGACTGGATGAGGCCGCGGGTGAGGGGGCCGTTCGCGGGCTCGCACGGGGACGTGATTCCGGAGGCGGTTCTAGACGAGGTGATGCTGGAGCTGGCCATGGCCGGCAGGTTCGTGGGAGCCGCCCAGGACAGGGATACGGGATGCGTGGAGGAGAATTTGCCGGAGTTTGACGAAGACGAGGCGGTCGGTCAGACGGGGGAGCGGATGATTTACGGGTGGCCTGGCCAGAGTGAGGACCCGATCCCAGCGCGCTCCTTCGGTCGCTTCGCGAGGGCTTTCCCGTTGGAGTTCCCGATGGGCATTGGCGACCTCTTCGAGGACCGCCCCCGACGGGTTTCCGTGCAGGAGTGGGTGCAGCACCTGATGCGCTACCGCACGGGGCAGTTCGTGGGTGGCCCGCGAGGGCAGCGTGTGATGTGGGCCATGGTGAACGTGCTGCTCCTGAACGAGGCCAGGGCCAAGGGCTTTGGCGTGTATCGGACCATGTACAGGCGGGCGGGTCTCGCGGTCCAGGGCCCCAGCGTGATGACCAAGGGCGGGCTTCGGCAAATCCTGGAGAGCGAGGACCGAGTGCGGATTTTGGTGGGCCAGCTGGCGAACGTGGGGCGAGGACCGAGTGCGGATTTTGGTGGGCCAGCTGGCGAACGTGGGGCTCGACGTGCCGTCGACCACGATGCACTGGTCTTATGAGTCCAAGAAGCTGCAGAATACCGTTAAGCACCTGTCCTGGCACCCGCCCTGGGTCGACGGCTCTCTTGCGGACGGCGCTGAGCCTGTGGGCAGGCGGTTCCTGCGCGAGATGGACATGCCTGCGGGGAACGGGCGGACCCAGCGCAGGCGGCCGCTCGTGCCCGATGTCGTCGGTCTCGGCCGGCACCCGTCGATCTGGTGGACACAGAACCCGTTCTACAATGCCGCGTATGACATTCAGCGCATGGGGGGAGGTCCAGGGGCGCGGGCGGCGGGAGACCGTGCCCTGGGAGATTGGGTCGGCGAGGGGCGAGAGGAGCGCTTCCGTTTCGCGCGGGACAACCCGGACCTGGTGGCGTACATGATGGCCTTGCGAGTGGAGTTGAACATGCGGATGGTGATGCCCGCAGTGCTGCCGCACTCAGACCAGTTCAAGTACATGGCGATGGCCAGGGCGGAGTGCGGCGCGGGCGGAAATCTGCACTACCACGGGTTCAGCGTGGGGCTGCCCGGGCCTGAGGTTGCGCGGGTGCGTGCCGACGTGGACGGAGAGGGTGACATGCTCCCGCCGAGCGTGGTCAGCGACGTGGCGGCATGCCTGCCCGCGCTCGAGGCAGGTCCGCTGGCCTGGCTGCCGCTGGAGCGGAAGCGTCGTGCTGCTGCTCTCGCGGCCCTGGAGCAGGTGCTGCGCGCCGCTGCTGGCCGGCCAGTCGGGCGTGCATCTGCGGGTCGTGGGGGTGAGGGCTCAGCTGCTTCGGGGTCTGGGAGTGAGGATGCCGCGGACGACCGTGAGGATGAGTTCGTGGGTAGGGCGTCTGCGCTGCTCGACGCGCTGGTGGATCGTGGGTGGTTGGTAAGCGTGGATGTTGATGAGGGCGCGCGCGGTCGCGGGGACGAGCGGGATGTGGCGTTCGAGCGTGTCGTGCCAGAGATCGCTGCCGCCCCTGTGGACGCGCCGGGTGGCAGTTCTGTGGAGGGCGGTGAGGACGGTGATGGCGCACAGGACGCTGGCGCAGTTCGGCGGTCGAGGCTTGCAGGTGTTCCCGCTGGGGTCCGCGTGCAGCGCCTGGCAGGTGCTGCTGTTGATTTCGGTGTGCTGAAGCCAGAGCACGAGAATGTTTCGCTTCAGAGCGTTCTGGAGAAGCGGTTCTATGAGTTCTTCGGGCACGTGGTGTCGGAGTGGAACCCTTGCTACGATGACGCGGGCGCGTGCAGGTACACGTGGGACGACGATGTTGGCGCCTTCGACGTTGACGTGGAGATGCAAGACCAGGCCGCTGGCGAGACGTCGGAGGGCCGGGCGGTGCGGAGCGTGCCTGCGTCTGCGCCGGAGTGCTTGAACTTGCGGAAGGTCCTGGACGAGACCCTTCAGCTCCAGGCAGCAGGGAAGGTGGACGTGCAGCCCGTTCGGAGACTGGTGTCGGCGCTGGTGAACAGGGTCGCGCGCCACACGAAGCATGGCATGGGGCCGCCTAAGCTCGGTGTTCATGCGTGTGCTCGCGGAAAGGAGGGGTGCGTGTTCTGCCGGTATGATTTTGCGCGCGAGAGATGGAGCCGCGTTGGGTCAAGGCCGTTCCGCATGGAGAGGGGGCGCAGGGAGGGCCATTGGCATGCGGTGTTCCCGAGGAACGACAGGCTCTGCAACAGTTACGAGGAGCACGTGCTCCTGGCCAACATGGGGAACATGGATTGGCGCCCCGTCCTGAACCTGTGGGCCGTCGTGGAGTACGTCACCAAATATGCGACGAAGGCGCCCAAGGGCTCGCGGAAGATCAAGGAGGTCCTCGACGACGCCGTCAACGAGGTCTGCGCGTATGTTCCGGAGGGTGAAGGCACGGACTTCCTCCGTCGCTCGATTCAGAATTTTTTCGCTCGGATGCTCGGTGAGCGGGACTACCACTGTTACGAGGTGGCCCTGCTGGGGTTGCGCTTGCCTATGGTCCTGTCCATGATGCCTGTCGTGACCCTGAACACTACGGGCGCGCGTGCCCTGAAGCCTGCATCCGCGCTGCGGGACAAGGCGGAGGACGAGCCGGTCCACTGGGATAGTAAAGTGGACAAGTTCGACAAGCGCCTGGAGTTTGTGCGTCGGCAGCGCGCCAGGGGCGATTTGTCTATTACGGAGGAGGAGGTGCGCGATGTCTCGCTGTTCGAGTTCTACTGGAAGTACGCCGTGTACCGAGGGAAGTTGAAGCGCGGGAATCCAGCGGTGTGCCTGCAGGTAACGCCAGGCTATAGCGCGGAGTGTGCGAATGTGGACCACGCTTGCCACGAGGCGTACGCGCGGGCGAATGTCATCGCTCACTGGCGGCACATGGCGACGGAGGACCGCCGGGCCATGATCGAGGCGGAGATGCGGCGGGATGTCCGACCTGTGCCGGAGGTGTGCATTGGGGCTGCGGAGTTCGTTCCAGATGCTGGGGGCGACCGGCTCCTAGGCGTGCAGGACCTGTGGTTCAAGTCGGGGGGGAGGGCCTGGAGGGGCAGGACAGATCAGTTCTGGGGGCACATGTTGATGGAGATGCTGACTGACCCAGTGCTCCGCCAATGGGTGCCAGCCTGGGTCGTGGAGCAGTACGAGCGTGCGAATCCGTACTACAAGGAGGTGCTTGGCGCGATCCTGGAGGCCGGTGGGGCTACTTCCAACCGGGAGCTGCTGGGCCGGACGCGGCGCGAGATGGTTCTTCGGCACCAGGCGCGGCAGCAGGGGCGTGGCTCGGGAGTGGGCGAGGTGGCGGGCGACGCGGGGGTGCATGCGTCTGATGCTGGCTCGAGGGAGGGCGATGGTGACAGGGAGAGCGACGCGGCGGAGTCGGGGGAGGACGTGGAGGAACTTGTGGACAGACTCGTACTGGGCGCTGATGAGGATCCCAACGAGGAGCCTCAGGACGCCGTGTTGCGCGACCCGCGGCCGGGAGAGGGCGCGAAGGTTGCCGCGGGTGCGGTGGAGGCGTCCGAGTGGGATCGCCGCCCAGCGGATGAGCGCGTCAGCGCGGCGGGCCCTGCGGTGCAGGCGGCCGACGTGCGCCTCGGGGATGTTGCGCTGGATAATGTGCGCGGCAGGGTGCGGGTAAACCCCGAGGATTTCAATTGGTTGGATGAGGCGTGCAATGTGCCCACAGGCGAGAAACAGCGTCTCGAGAGGCTCCGCGATGCCTGGTACGGCAAGGCCGACGTGGGCGACGGGGCTGAGGTCATTCGTTGCGAAGACCTGGATCCTTAGCAGAAGTTTGCGCATGACGTCGTCATGGACGATTGCCATTCAGAAGATGATCCGCTCCGGTTGATGGTCACGGGCGTGGCTGGTACGGGGAAGTCGCGCACGGTGCGAAGTTTTGTGGCAGCGAGGCGGCAGAGGGCGCGTCAGACGGCTGCGCGTGTGAGAACGGATCGGGTACCGGGCCCTGCCGGTGGGGTGCGAGAGATTCGGCGCTCTGCTCCAGAGATTGAGGAGGAGGTTCGCAATTGCTGTCTGCTTGCCGCTCCAACTGGGTGCGCGTCGTTTCAGTTGAAGTATGGCGCGACCACTCTGCATAGGGCGTTCGGCGTTCCAGTGGGGTATTGTGGCCCATGGAAAAGGAGGGACGGTGATCGGTTCTTACGGACGCAGCTGCGGTTGCGACAGGCGAGGCTGTTTGTGCTGGACGAGATGAGTATGATCGGGCGACAGATGTTGGGCAAGATCGAGTACAAGGTGCAGGATACCCTTGGCAAGTCGGGGAAGCTTGCGGTCCGCGGGCGGGAAGGAAAGGGTGGCAGGGGGGAGGAGGAGGAAAGGCTTGTTTATCTCGGCGGGAAGGATGCCGTTCTCGCTGGGGATCCGCAGCAGGCGCCGCCGATCGGCGATGATCCGTTATACCGGATGGGAGCGTATGGGGGTCATGGGAAGAATAAGCCTCGGGGAGCTGAGCGGGCTCCGGATGATGCCTGGAGCACGGAGAAATTGGTGGCTACTGGCAATTTTGTGCGGAATACGTTCCAGGACGTGGCCGTTCTTCGCCGCGTGCACAGATGGAGTGGTAATCGGGAGGGTCTGTCCACCGAGCGGCAGGCGGAGTACAGGCGGGATGCCGACCGGTTTTTGGAGGTGACGAAGGGGATGGCGCAGTGCACGTGGGACCAGTCCGATCATGCGTGGTTGAGGCGCCGGAATAGGTCGGTGTTGCAGATGACCCAGGAGGGCAGGGAGGAACTGGCAGCCTTCGAGACGGCTCCGCTGCTGATGGATGGAAGGAAGGATCGGGCCTCGGGTGCGTGTGGCGCAGATAGGGTGAACTTGGAGAGGCTGTATCAGGTTGCGGGTGAGAGTGACAAGCCCATCGCGGCGCTGCGCGCCTATCACGACAGGAAGGAGAGAAGCAAGTCTCGGCCGGACCAGATGGCGGCGGACGACTTCCGAGGAATCGAGAACGAGCTGCACGTGTGCGAAGGGGCCCGCGTGTTGCTGACGCAGAACCTGTGGGTCGAGGCGGGGTTGATGAACGGCGTGATGGGCACGCTGCGCGGATACATGTGGCCGGATGGAGCGGATCCGCACAACAGTGAACGCCCGGACCTGCAGGCGCCCATCTGTGTCTTCGTCGAGTTCGACGACGTTGATCTTGGGAAAGAGGCGCAGAACGATTCGAACGACCCCGCGCGCCGGAAGTTGGTGCCGCGGTCTTTCTTCCCGAACGACCCCGTGCGCGAGAAGTGGGTCCCCATCTGGAGGCAGAAGGTGTCGTCCGCGACGGAGGAGGGCGTTTCGCGCGAGAATTATCCGCTGCAGCTTGCGTGGGCATTGACGCACTGGAAGGCGCAGGGGATGACGTTGGCGAGAGTTCGCGTGCACATGTCGGCGAAGACCGCGGCCGTCGCTGGGATTGGTTTCGTCGCCACGACTCGTGTCAAGCATCCGTGGGATTTGGTGTTCGAGGAGGACTTGCTCGAGTATGCGGACTTTATGCGGGCCAGGCATACGACCGCGTTCCGGGAGCGTCGACGCTTCGAGCTGCGGTTGGAGGCGCGCGCGTCGCGAACGTTGCGGAAGTATGGGTATTGCGAGGCGGATCTGTGGACCGCAGACGAGGCACGCGCGGCGGAGAGATTGCTGGACCGTTTGTCTATCGTCCGTGCGGTGCAGGCGGACAGGCTCAGAGGAGCGAACAGGGTGGTGGATGAGGACAC
Source organism: Prorocentrum cordatum (assembly GCA_963575745.1). Taxonomy (NCBI): domain Eukaryota; class Dinophyceae; order Prorocentrales; family Prorocentraceae; genus Prorocentrum; species Prorocentrum cordatum. The sequence goes on from CAUYUJ010021405.1 coordinate 6,650, forward strand.
TTGGCTGTGGGGGGAGGAGGGCCCGCCGTGCGTGTCTGCGCTTGCAGAAGCTGTCGTCGCTGAGGCGGGCAATGACGACGTCGCGCGGCGTATGCTGACCGCCGTGGCCGACAGGCTTCTGGACCGCAAGCGGGTGCGCTGCGTGACGCCAGAGGAACGTTGTGCCGCGCGGGATCTGGCGGGTGGTGATGCAGAGGATTTCGCTGCTCTTGACTCGGTTGAGGATTTGCGCGAGCGTTTGACTGCTGCTGCTGCTGCGCGTTTGTCGCGGGAGTGCGTAGATGGCGGTGAGGATTTGCGGTCTCGTGTCGTCGTCACGATAGTAGAGCGGTGGGCGGCGTGTGGGCGGTGGGACGAGCGCGTGTTCGACTCCGTGGAGCCGAGCGTGGGGCCCCTGCACCTGAGCGCTGTGAAAGAGGCCTTGGGCGGGCTGGTGCCGCCGAGGTTGCACAAGAGCTTGGACAAGGAGGCTAGGAGGGTGAAGGACGCGTTTGGAGACGTTCGCGGTGGGTGTGCGCTGCGCATGGACGAGTGGGTCGTGAACGTGCGAGCGGAGAGCGCGCTGGCGGAGGGTAGGCTGGAGCGGCAGGCGCTCGAGTTCTTCTTGAAGGTGGCGCAGCAGCTGTGTGTGGGGTTAGATCTGCCGATGACCGTGGCCTCCGCAAAAGTGGGCGAGCACATCGGGGGGGAGGAGACTCCGGAGAATTTTGCCCGGTTTGCGCAAAATTGGAAGAGTGTGTGGGATGCGAGCAGCTTGAGCGACAAGCAGGAGTTGCTCATGGTGGTTGCCGTGGACGCTCTGGGCGGGTCCAGTGTCCCGCAGGATTGGATGTTCGTGCGTGTCACGGCTGGTCGGACAGGGGGGGCGCTCGTGCGCGCCGAGTCCCTGTCAGTGTGCGTTTACGATCGGGGCCGCAGGGAGGCCGTTGCAAAGCAAATAGCCGCGAATATCGACGCGTTGCTGCGCCCGATTCAGGCCGGTGCCGGGGGGCGGCACCCGCCAGTGGTAGAGTTCGGGGAGGCGCCACACGTTCGGGTGCCCTCGCAGAGGATAGCCGGCGCACTGGGGCTCCTGCTGGGCCGCGTTGGTCGCGAGGCTGGGAGGGGTGTGCTGGATGCGTCGGCTGAGTCGTTCGTGCCCGACGTGTGTCGAGCGTTGCGGGGCGCGTTCGCCTCTTTCCGGGCTGGTGTTGGTGCGCGCGGAGCGCGGGACGTTATGGAGTTGTTGCTGTCGGACCAGGAGTGCCGCGACGCCTTGGACGCGTTCGGCGTCGTGCCTCGCGCGGGCGCGTCTGCGTCCAGCGCGGCGGGCGCCGGCCTGGCGATGGCGGGCGTGCCGCGTGGGGCCGCGGGCGAGGCGGGCGAGGGAGAGGGCTTGGGGGGTGCGTCGACGTTGTCATTTGCGACGTGGAATATCGCTGGAGGGCATCGCGCCGTCGTGGCGCCGCGTTCCTGGAGCGAGCGAGATCAGCGTGCGGCGGTCCTCGGCGAAGTGCTCCGTTGGAGGCAGGCGCGCGGGTGCGATGTCGTTGCCCTGCAGGAGTGCGAGGGCGGGGAGGCGTGCGAGGAGCTGTCAGCGGAGTTCCAATTGGCTGGCGTTGCGCAGGCGCGCGAGTCCAGGGGTTATGTGCATCTTTACGTTAGGCACGGTCTGCGGGTGGAATCGGTGGCTCTGGCAGGGAAGGATCCCTGCGTGCTGTGTCGTGTGGAGGTGCCTGGGGACGGTGGCGCGGGCGGCGACGGGCGCGTGATCGTGGCGGCTGTCCACCTGCCCACGGACGCTCCATGGGAGCGGCGGCGTGCGATATTGGAGAAGATCTCGAGGGCTTCTGCGGACGGGCGCGACCGGCTGCTCATCGTGGGCGACATGAACAGTACGGACATGCAGGTTCAGGCCGTCGTGGAACAGCTGCGTCTGAAGGACGCCTGGTACGAGGGTCGATCTTGGGGCTGCCCTGGCAATAAGTTTTACTCGGGTCTCGGCGAGAGGGGGGCTGTCGGCCAGAGACGGGACCGGGTTCTGTTCGGACAGGACCTCTGGGCTGAGGTGCACTTGGTAGGGAAGGGGAAAGTGTTTTTCGAGGGTTCCGAGTTTCACATGTCCGACCACTATGGACTTTTCGGGTATGTGCGGGCCCATGCGTGTTTCGGATCTCGGGAGCAAAAGATGAGGGCTCTAGCGCAGCGCTCGCGAGTTGCTCTGCAGGCGACGCGTGATCGTTCGCACAGGCTGGAGGGCGTCGACGTCCAGAATCGGTTACAGCACGGGCGAGAGGCCGCGGCTCTGGCCAGGCAGCAGGCGCAGGACAGAAATCGACAGGCGTACTTGCGAACGCAGCAGCGGGCCGCCGGTCGTCGACAGCGCCGTCGAGAGCAGTTGGTGTCCGCGGCGTTCGGACCACAGAGTTTGTTTGCATTGAACCGCCCGCTTCCGCCGCAGCCGAGCCCCCGCCCGCTTTCACCGCCACTGCGCCCGGCAGACATGGATGTGCCGAGCGTGGACGGCATTCGTGCGGCTTCGTGGGACAGCGTGCGGTGCGTGCCCGTCCGAGGGATGCCACGGCCATGGCACACCTGCTACGTGGTCAGTGTGACGCAGCTGATGTTGCGGACGCCGGCCGTCTGGGAATGGCTTCGATGGCATTCAGAGCAACCGTGCGAGGAGCGGGGCACGGGCCGTTGTTGCGTCTGCGGGATGTGGGAGACGTACAAGCAATTGTGTTCGCGACGCTGGCAGCAGGGACCTGTGAGCGCCTTGCGGCGTACGAGCGTTGACTGCGACGACGATGTGATGGGGCGGCCGAGTGAGTTCGACGACCCGTGGCAGCAGCAGGATGTGTTTGCGTATTGGGGGAAGCTGATGTCGGCTGCGCGCGACGGGGAGATCTTGGCAGGGCGGTTTGCGCTGCGGGACTCCGATAGCATCCGCGCGGTGAATATGCGGGTGACGTGTGTTGATCAGATGTTCGGGTTTGTCGTCGAGAAGCGCGAGAAGTGTGACGTATGCAATTTCGAGACTGTCTCGTTCGATGCGGATGATGTGCTGAAGCTGCGTGTTCACGGGCGGCCAGGTGGGCCTTTGATGGTGCAGGAGTTGTATTGCGACTTCTGTGCGCCTGGGGATGTCGAGAAGAGCTGTCCGGGATGTTGTCGCGACGAGCACGCTCAGGTTAAGCACGTTAGGCAGATGAGAGTCACTTGTGTGCCGCAGGTTTTGGTGGTTCAACTGCGGAGGGGCTCGGAGGCGCGGGAGCCAGTGTGGGTGGAAGAGCAACTGAGACTCCCAGGGCTCCCCCAGATGCAGTTGGTCGGTGTGGTTTACCACAATGGGCGGTCTTTGGATTGTGGCCA
>CAUYUJ010021405.1:15000-80000 GCA_963575745.1 Prorocentrum cordatum
ATGATGAACGGACAATGGAAGGGACAGATTCGGGACATTATCACTACACAATCTAGGCTGGTCGTGGCTGTCTTGGGCAAGAAAAACCACCCAATTATCTTTGCGAGCGTTTATCTTCCTGATGAGAGCGTCAAAGATGCTGAGACTATATGTGACGAAACGGTTGCGGAACTTACACGGATTATTAGAGAATGCAGTGGGGAATATAGGACTCCAAGCGTGGTTATCTCAGGGGATTTCAATGTGGAGCTCCCTGGGAACACTTGTGGGGAATTCAAGGGTATTAGATATGCTATCGCGGGTGGTGGTGTGGATGGGAGGATGGTTTATTCGGAGGAGGGTACTAAGATCAGAGAGAGGGAGAGGATCAAAAACGACATGAGGAGGAGGATATTAGGTATGCTCATGGAGTTCGGTTTGAAGGCTGCCAACACATTTCAAGATAGGTCTGTGACGTGGACAGGCTACGCGAGGGGGCGCGTGCCAGCAAGGTCCGCTGTGCTCGACTATATGTGTATACCGCTTCGCTGGGACATAGCGGAGATGACGGTATCATACGAGTTTCACAGAGGGGGTAAGCTGGCTACCAGCCGCTTGTCTGACCATGCGATGCTTTTTCTTTCTGCTAGAGACCACGGGAGTCCTGACAGATTTTGGAACGCATGTTATAGACCACGGGTGCAGTTGGTAGGTTACACGCCGAGTACATGGTATGACGAGAACATCGCACGTACACAATGTGATGAGATGATGGAACGGATTCATGATTTCCAGGGTGACGGTGATGATGATGACATGGGCCTCAAAGGGACCCCCAATGGTATACCTTACGAGACAAAGACCTGCGACGACGACGGTCCTGGATGTGGTACTCCTCGGGACTTTCGTGGTTTGGCTTCTGGACTCGTGAACAGTTTTACCCAGGGAGTTGCTTTTCAGACCAGGGATGCCGCTCGAAAACCTCCCGTACGACCGTCAGGACTCCAGCCGTTGCTTGAACGGCGTCGTGCATTGCCGCCTGGACAGAGTCCTGAGAGGCGTGAGCTGACACGTCAGCTCAACGCCCTTCGGAGACAATACCGCCGTGCTCGTCTGGAGTGGCAGATCCCGCCCGTGCGCAGACGTGTACGCAACACACTACACAATCTGGGAGGGACGGAGGATAGACAGCATTGGGAGAGGATCATACATCGTACTTGTCAGGAGCAGTTCTCATCTCTTGAGGCACGTTCGGCCAACAGTCGCCTGTTGCAGGAGCTGCGACGGGAGGCCAACATGATGCCGGCCTCGAATTTGCCTTTCAGCACGCTCTTGCGTGCTCGGAGTCGGCTCCGATCGTCCAGGGCGACAGGACGGGACGGTGTGCCGTGCGAGATATTGAAGAAAATACCATGGGCCTCTCTGAATAAGATGCACACAATCTTTGACCAGGTCTTTAGGGGTGTGATCCCATACCCTGAAAGTTGGCGTGAGATCCTTGTTTGTGTTATGCCGAAGAAGACCCTCACTAGTAACATGTCCGACTGCAGGTTCCTGTGCTTGCTCAATGCTATCGCACGTTGGTATGTCAGCACGCTGGTGTGTATGATTGAGGAGTCTGTGGAGTCTTCGGGTGTACTACGCCGTTTGGGCCTCTACGGATTCCAGCGTAATCGCAAGACTTTCGAAATCACTGCGGCCCTCAAAAATATGGGCCAACATGCGTCCAAATGGCGTGATCAAGAACTGCACGTTGCTATCTGTGATATCCGTAGGGCCTTCGACCATGCCACTGTGGGGAAACTCCGTGAGGCCCTTCAATGGAGTCAGGTACCTCTGCAGTTTCAGATACCCCTTCTGGAGGCTGTACTTTATGGGAGTTGTGAGGTCACAGGTGAGGGTCTGAGTATTGAGGGATTCTCTTGGGATGTGAATATTAGAACTGGAGGTCCAGAAGGGCCACTGGCTTTCAACCTTATTGCTGCTCACATGTGGAGTGCGACGTTTCATACATGGGATGTCTTGGGGTACGGTTACAGATGCGAGATTGTAGGGGAAAAATGGAGTACGACGGTTCAACATACGGTCAACCACATGGTATGGGCCGATAACGTGGTAGTACTGGCTCAAAGCGAATCACAACTTACCGAGATGCTTTCGCAGCTCACACACTCTCTTGTGCGACACGGCATGGAATGGAAACCCATTCAAGCTGATGCCACTCCCATCCCTCTGCTTGGCGAATACCTTGTATTTGGACAGGATGTTATTTTTGAACAGGATGGTACGATCTCACAGGCACATAATATTGAGATCTCATCGACGACCAATGAATTGCAGACTTTTCGTTTATCTCGTGTGACGTCTACGGTGCTGCTGGGTGTATTCATTACCACCGACTATCGGGCACATTCTCATGAGGATCTGGCCTATCGACTGGATGCTGCAAGGAGGGTATTCTATGCACAGAAGGCTTACTATGGGGCCAGATGTGTACCTATCAACGCTAAGTTTCAGAGGTATACGGAGCGGATTCAATCTCAGATACTGTATGGAGGAGAGAATCTCACTTTGGATGACAGCAGTCTTGAGGACATCCACCGCTTTGAGGGCCAATGCTTGCTGCAAATTGTGGCCACGAGGAGACTGCCAGAGGAGTCTATTCAGGACTATGAGCTGCGTCGGAGGAGGAGATGCAGAACATTGTTTCATGAGGCAGGTTTTATGCCACTGCCACAGCGTTTGTTGTTAGCATGCTGGAATGTTGCCAAGGATTTGTCAAATTTTATCCAATCTGTGCCTGTGTATAATTGCCACGATCGTTGTTGGTATGATGCGAGATTTGGTATGATGGCCTTCCCTAAGCAATGGGATAACATGCGTGATCGAGCTGCCGCATTTTTCCATGCACATGCTTCCACACGTATTCGTCGGGAGGAAGGGGACATGAGGAGGAGGAAAATGGGGAGGGAAGTGACGGCTCAGCGCACATGGCAGTACCCACTACAGCAGTTCTTTGGTGATGACTGGTGGGACTGCATGCTACAAAGTGATTTTTTCACGTGGGCTGTCGTGACGGCGGCCGAGCATATACACAAATATTTTCAGCCAGAACACAAGAGAGGATGTGGTACCAACTACGAGAAGGAGGAGGAGTTCGGTATTAGTGGAGGTATGGAGGAAGAAAGGGAACCCAAGAGAAGAAGGATGGAGGAGGAGGAGAATTTGAGACTCAGCAAACGTATTGCACTATCGTACATGCGTGAGACGGTCTGGGATTTTACCACCCCTGGACTACCTGTGGAGATCTGCGGTGATAGTCTGCTGATTGTGTCGTGGATCAACGGTGTGTGGGCATGTGAACAGGTGGACTATCGCAAACGAGTTGCCAACTTGCAGGATCGGTTATACAATGTATGTGTGCAGGAGGGGGGGGGACCACCTATGAAGGGACGTGACATGGTGAAGCATATCTTTAGGGAGAATAATGAGAGAGCTGACAGACTGACACATGAGGCCCGCGAGGGCCAAACTTATATCAAAGAGTCGTACGATTCTATATTTACTAACACGATGAATGTCGTTGCCATTCGGGGTGCCTGGGATGGTGGCGTCTCGGCCTTAGGGGTTGGGTGTGGCTGCTGGCTCGATATCGGGTTTCGGACAAATGCTAACGACTGTGTTTGGACGGAGGTGTACAGAGAAGCCTGGTGTTTGAGCGATGCTTGCACAGTTACTCAAGCTGAACTGAGTGCCGCGGAACGGCTGCTTGCAGCCACAGCTCGTCTTGCGCGTGTTTGCCGTCTTTTGTCATGTTGATGCCTGTGCTTGTGTATATCTACGCGCTTCGCGCTTTATACTGTACAGGCTGAATTGTAACAGCTGACGCTGCCGTGTGGACACTGCGACTGGGCTCTGAGAGCCCGCTTCAGTCGACTCCAAGCCAAGCCAAGCCAAGCCTCCCCCCTCCGGAGCGCTGGCGGCTGGGGCGGGAGGTGGGGCGCGCGTGGGAGGGAGGGGGGCGCGGGGAAGTGGGGGCTTTTGGACAGTCGGGGGGTGGGGGTGTGTTTTCTTCGTCGTCACTATGTCAGTGTCTGTGGATGTCTGTGTGTGTGCGTGTGCGTGTGTGTGCGTGTTTGCGTGTGTCGGTGTGCGTGTGTGTCTGTGTGTCTGTTTGTCTGTGTGTCTGCGTGTTTGTGTGTCTCTGTGTCTGTGTTTCCGTGTGTCTGTCTGTGTGTGTGTGTGTGTGCCTTCCTGCTTGTTAGTGTGTCTCCTGTGTTTAGTGTCTGTGTCTCTGTGTGACTGTGTGTTCGTGTGTGTGTGTCCGTGTGTCTGTGTGTCCGTGTGTGTGTGTGTGTGTGTGTGTGTGTGCGTGTCTGTTGGTTTTGTGTCGGTCTGTTCGTGTTTCGGCCAGCGTGTTTGCGTATCTGTGCGTCGGTGTGTCGATCTCTCTGTTTGGCTGTGCGCGTGTGTATGTGTGTATGTGTGTGTGTGCGTGTGTGTGTGTGTGTCAGTGCGTGTGCGCGCGCGGCGCTGGCGCCGCGCCCCCCCTCCCTTGCCCTTCTTCTGGCGCTTCGCGAGGGCGGAGTGGTTGGAGTGGAGGGGGGGCCGGTCCCAAAATGGGGCGGCGCCCCCCCCTTCCGGAGCGCCTGGAGGGCGTCGCGGGGGGGAGGGGCGCTCTTCTTGTGTGTGTGTGGTGAGGGGCCCCGCGCGTGTTTCGGTCACTTTTGTACGGTGCTCGTGTTTTCGGAAGATAGTGCGATCTGGGAACCACTACCACAGCTTATTTGCTGTTCAATCGAAACGAAATGATCCAATGCATGCCGCGGAGGGGATCTGAGCGCTGAGATCGGGCCACATTCAGAAATGGTCGAACACTTTTTAATTTCATGATTTACTTTCCGAGGCAATGCGGTTGTCAGGAACGCGGGAACCTCTGGCTGTTCTTAGCGGTCATAGGTGTAGAAAGCGAAGAGTCATGATCAAACGAAGCCAGCCGAAGGCTGTGGAGAGCTGAAGTCGGTCTGCAGATCCATGAAATTTAACGCATCCTTATATCGTGTAACGAAACGTTCTGACGACAGGCAGTATTCGCAAGATGAGATCTTCAGGCTGTCCTTAGCAGTCACGCGGCTGCGGAGCTCTACGAGGTCCCCGGCGGTAGCCAGGTTGACGGTTTACCGCCGGCGCCCAGTTTCGTTCTCGAAATTCAACAATTCGTTTGAGCTCTAGTATTTTTTCCCGTGATATTCGATCTTATTCCCGCTCGCCATCTTGATCTCAGCTCGATCGGGTGAATATTACTATCAAAAAGCACTGTGGCGGGATCGGCCGTTTTGAGTCATCTTGATACGCGCTGACGGTTTTCTGAACATAACTCGAGCTTCAGGACAGCTACAGAGCTGGTAAGCACAGCTAATCGATGTAGAATGATTAGTCGCGTTCGCCGGTTGAATCCAGAGGTCTGAACTCGGTCTGTTAGCCGAGCTAGGTCCGCAAACCTATTCTTATTATTCGAGTCATCTTGACAGGAACTCTCGGTTTTCTGTACTTAAGTCGAGCTTCAGGACAGCTACAGCGCTGATATTTACAGAAACCGATTCAGAATCATCAGTTGCGTTTGTCTGTCGAATCCAGAGCTCTGAACTTGGTCTGCTGCCCAAGCTAGAATCGCGAAACTATTCGTATTGGTCGAGTCATCTTCAGAAGTGCTCTCGGTTTTCTTCACTCAACTCGCGCTGAGGGGGGCTACAGTGCTTGTGGTCACAGAAATCGATTTGACGACATCAGGCGCGTCCGCCTGTCGAATCCAGAGCTCGGAACTCGGTCTGCTGCCGCAGTTAGGTCTGTGAAACTACTGTATTGTTCGAGTCATCCTGAGAGGTGCTGTCGGTTTTCTGCACTTAACTCGGGCTGTAGGGGGCTGCATGGCTGGTAATGACAGGAGTCGATTCGCAGACATCAGACGCGTCCGCCTGTCGCATTCAGAGGTCAAACACTATTCACTATAAGTCGGAATGTTGGTAGGTGCTGTCGGTTTTCTCAACTTACGTCGAGCTAGGAAGCTCTACGAGTTCCCCGTAGCCATGTTGGCTCAAGGTGTGTTGGCTCAAGGTCGCGGACGCGTACAGCTACGACTGCCTGGGGGACCTCCTCGTAGTTGTGCGCCAGTGATCAGTGGGCTGAGCTTTGTTTACCCAGCGGTAACGAACACACCAGACAGCATCGAGCCTCCGTGGGGAGAGTGAGGCTAACATCTTTCGTTTCGATTGTATACCATCATTTTCGAAGCAACGGCGATTGTTGAGCCTGAACACGTTTCAGAGCACCAGCGACGGGACAAGATTTTCATTCAACGACAAGAGGAGAAGCGACGTCGATTGGAGGATCAGCAGTTTTTGCAGAAGTGGAGTATCCCGACTGACATTGTAGGAAATATGGCCCTCAATGATGCAGCATCGACTCCAATGGCAGCAGCAGCAGCAGCTCCAACAGACAGGACACCTGCCAATGGTCGTCGCCGACGGAGGACAGAGGAGGAGGGAGAGGACGCAGAAAGAGGAAAGGCAGGCATGGATGGACTGGATGAGTCGATCAGTTCCGATGGAGAGCAGTTTGATCCAGAGATTTGGCAGCAACAGATGTTCAACATGAATAAAGCAATTAGCAAAAACACACGTAAGACGGAGCGTAAGGTCAAGAGTTTGCAAAACGATGTGGGAAACATTCAGAGACGTCAAGATGAGGCAGATATTAAGATGAATGATTTGCAAAAGCAGTTTACAGAGTTCAAAAGGGAGGCGGGAAAGAGTGGGAGTATTGCATCAGGATCGACGGGAACGGGCACCACTCCGAACTTAGCATGGGGGATGGCAAAAGGATTGGGTAAAGGAGCTCAGGGCGCATGGAGTGCATCGAAGATTGAAATCAAAGGATGGGTTGTTCATTGGAAAGACCCCCCAATGCGTACGGCAGAAATGTTGACACCATACGATGCGGAGAAACTGATTGAGAATGTCATGGCCATTTTATCGGATGATTTGAGGCAGAGGATCGATCAGAAAGCCAGCTTGGAGATGATGGGAGCATATACCGATAATCAGGGCCGTCAAAACACTCGTTCACTTATTTCAAAAGTGAGTTTGATTGCAACGCGAGGTACTGATTCGAGTCAGTTGTGGGAGATCAAACGTAACATTGATCCTCATGTTCGAGTGTTGCCTGAAGGACCGCTCATCACGGGTATGACGTCAAAGCCAGATACTTTCACAGGAGGAAACGTCAGGTGTGTGATTGAGAGTGCACCGTGGAAACACCCACACATTGCCAAGATCGGTCAGTTCAAAGAGATCTGGAAACATCGTCAAATGTACCAGGATGCCGCCAATGTTGCCCAGAATGTTCCAGAGGTGAGGGGAAAAGCAGGGCCTCCAGTGACGGAGATTCTCACGATCGCACCCGACAGCCAGACTCGCCCAGTGTCGCTGGCGGAGTGGACGGAGACAGCAGGCTGGACGATTCACAATGATTCGATGATGACCCTGATGCCGACGTTCACAGCGGCAAAGTTCAAAGCAGACCTCGAGGCCCTAGCCTGACGGGGCCACTCCAGATGTGATCTGAAAGGAAGTTTGATGAGTTGGAACGTCTGGAGGGCAGGTAGAGACAAAACAACTCAAGTTTTACAACGAATTCAAATGCATGGGAGAAGTGTGGCTTTGGTAGGCCTCCAGGAGTGCCTGCACCTCGCACACAGTATCATTTCAAAGGAGGGATGGAGATTGTTGCGTAGTAAAGACAAGCTAGCGGGTTTCATGTTCCGAGCGAGTGTTCCTATTAGATACACAGACAACCAGTCAAATCGGGTTGTGCTCATCGTAGTCGGCAAAATCATCGTTGTCTCGGCCTACTTTCCACATGAGGGGAGAAGGAATGCGGTGGCAGAGTTCAATGCCCTAGCCAACTTGGTGAGGTCGAAGATTCAGGCAGCACGTATGCAGTTTGAGCAAGAAGGGGGGAAAGATTTTGAGGTGGCCATCTTGACAGATGCGAATGTTGAGTTGCCTGCACATGTACGGGGTGAAGGAGGAAAGGAGGTCACTGGAGGAGGTGTACGTACGGACTTGCAGGTGGGACAGGCGGTGGGAGGCTTCGAGACGGAGAGGACGAGGAGGAAAAGGAGGATGCGTGAAGCCCTAGTCGACCTTATTGTTGAGCTGGACCTTGTGGCGTCGAACACGTTTCGGGAAAGGCTTCCAACGCATTTTACTCGTGCGCAAAAGGTACCGCAGGTGCTCGATTATATTCTTGCTCCGGCGTGGTGGGGGGAAGCTCGAGTACAGTGGCAGGACGTCAGGGACACAGGTAATGAGACGTCGGACCATGCAGCGGTGTTGCTGGAGTTGCCCGTATCGATCCGCCCGGCCCCGAGAGTAAAAATGAGACGACCCGTGCACCCCAAATGGGAGCCAGAGACCGAGCCAGGCCGCAGATTGTTCTCAGCCCAGAACTACGACAGGTTAGTGACGGAGCGGGGGGAGGGAGACTACGTGCCACCAGGTAAGTTGTCCGAGGTGATGCTAGGCGCGGCGGAGGGGGTCCCGACGAAGCAGATGATTCGAGAGGTTCCTCAGAAGTCAGAGAAACACAAAGCCCTGGAAAGAGCCAAAAGGTTGAAACAATGGGAGGACGAGGAGGAGAGGAAAGAAATAAACCGACAGTTGCGAAAGGAAAAGAATGTACTAAAGTGTGCCATGCTTAAGTATGCCAGCAGATCAAAGAAGAAAACCAGGACCGAGATGATCACTAAGTTAAACGTCAATGGGAGGATGGAGGAGGATCAAACAAAATGGAGTTCGGCACTGTATGAGCACACCAAGGGGAAGTTTACGAATGAGCACATCAGGAGGGAGACGGAGGAGGTGATGGAGGAGCTCAGGGACCAGGCCCACGCGGACACCGTCAGGTTGACTTTCGACTTTAGTGCGATGATGAATGCCAGATCCAGACTGTCGGTGGGCAAGCAGACGGGGGAGGACGGGATCACGGTTAGCATGCTGAAGACTCTAGGCTTCGGGAACCTTCAGGAGATATTTAAGACGTTTTCGGCCATATGAGGGACGGGAGCCGACGCCAGAGGACTGGCGCAAGATAATACTCACGCTCATTCCCAAGAGTGAGAAGATTACGAGTTTGGAGGATACCAGAGCGATTGCAGTTTCTTCATGCTTAACTAAGTGGTATTCGATTTCCCTGGTTGTGGTCCTGGAGAGGTTCCTGGCCAAAAACTTGGATCCCGAGATGAATGTATATGGGTTTATGTCTGGGAGGAAAACGACGGAGGTCACTTCGATGATTAAACGTATCGGTAAACATGCCTCGATTTGGGGGAAGGGACAGAGCTTTTGGCTCTGCAGTTGTGATATTCTGAAAGCGTACGATCACCTTCGACTTACGACATGTGAGAGCAATGAGAGTGCTGGGGGTTCCTTCTTCTTTTCAGTATGCTATCTTGGAGCCGATGCTGAGAAACACGGCGTCGGCAAATTTCCAGAGTACCCAGTGCGAGACAGTGCCGTGGGACACCTGTGTTAGGGCGGGAGGAGTTGAGAGCCCCATCTTATTTGTGCTTGTCACGATTGCGATGATTGCCCCGACGATACACTCGTGGAAAGAGAGAGGCCTCGGATACAACATCGAGAGACCGAGGGCGTATGCAGATTCGATCGAGGCTAAAGTTGGAGCCAGTTCTCGCACGATCGAAGGCTCCCAGGAGATGGAGGTCCATCAGAGTCTCAGTCATGCGATATGGGCGGATAACTTTTTCATCTTTGCCCAAGGTGATCGACAGGAGGGTAAGAAGATGATTTCCACGATGATGCAGGAACTTACGATATCGATACGAGAATGGGGCTTCGAGTGGAAGCCCAGTTCGATTGAGTTAGCGACGTTTGGAGTTGACTTTGAGGCAGAGGCGTTGGAGATCCCAATCCCGACCAAATCTTTTGAGCAAGGACCGAAAAGACAGAGATCAGAGATCACATCTTTGGATTCAGCTGCGAGAGTAACCCCGTTGACAGGACATACACCGCTTCCTCATCCTTCTATGCCAGTGTCACAATCACTTCTTCATTCACAGTTGGCAGAGCCGCAATCACATCTTCATTCGACATATCCGACAGCTACGCTGAGCAACATATCCGACAGCTACGCTGAACAGACATATCAGACAGCTACGCTGAATAGAAATATACCCGGCCAAAAGGCTTCAAGCGCAGACTCCGTGACAGCCATCGCGGTGCCCGATCTCTGCACTGAGACAGCACCAACGACGTTTTCTTATGCACATTTGCCAATGTCAGTGCCAGATGTTCACTCTCATGTGCCTTCGTCGTCGTTAATAAGAGTGCCTGTTGTTCTTTCGCAGTTGCCTGCAAAAACGGATTCTCTTCATTCTCGTGTGTCTTCGTCGTCGTGGATAAGAGTGCCTGTTGCCTCAGCTTGTAGTGTGCAGCCTGTTGCCTCAGCTTGCAGTGTGCACGAATTGTCTGAGCATGCGGGTGCTGGCGCGTCCACCGGCTTGGTGGAGACACTCTTCGTTCCGCGAGTGCAGGAGATTACTTTTCTGGGTGTGCGGCTGCACACTCGAATGAGGACGCACTTGGATGTACAGTATCGGATCCAGAAAGCTCAGCATGCGTTCTTTCAAGACATGAGCTTGTATCGATGTCGGTCGGTCCCGTGGACGGTGAAATGGGAGAAGTATGTGAGCAAAGTACAGAGCACTTTCTTGTATAGCGTTGAAGGATCGAGTATCGACAAATCGGCATTGCAGGATATTCATAAGTTTGAGGGGCGTTGCTTGATAAAAATAGTTGGTGTACGAAAAAGGATTGATGAATCATGGTTCAGCTTCAATGTCAGAGCCTATAACTTTGCCAGGGAGAAATTTCGTGAAAAACATCCCAGCCTGGTAGAGTTGTACTTGCAAAAACAATGGGAGTGGAATAAGGATTGTTGCTCGTTCTTGAAGACGGCGGACATCGCGACAGATGCGGTTGGCAGTCAACAGAGTTGTGGAGCTTGGCGAGAATCATCAAGTGTGTGCCACAGTTTCATGACTGCGAGGTTGGCGATGTTCCATGGTATGAAACGTTGGACAGAGAGACGTGATTTGTACAATGAAGCGATCAGGATGCTGAGTAAAAATTGGAAGAACCCAGAGGTGTCAGAAAAACGACGGAGGATTGATTGCCAGGCAATAGGCCAGACATCATGGCACGCTACATTTGAAAGTTTTCGGGGAGATGAGTATTGGAAACACTTGACACATGATGAGGAGACGCGGAAAGCATGGATTGAACATATCAAACAGAGGACGGGACTTGCATTCGATCGACATTTTAAGCAGGAGAAAGAAACACGGGTGGGACCTAACACTTGGGAGGAGGAGGAGGCACCAACACGGGCGGAAAATACAAAGCAGGCCAAGAGACTCGCACATGTTTTCGCGACGATGACGGACTGGTGGGAGTACGAACAGGGGATTGCACGAGGGCTGCCAGTGGAGATCCAGGGAGATAACATGGCCACGATTAAGTGGTTAAACGGGGAGTGGAAGATCCACAACCGAACATATGCCAGACAGATTGCCGAAATACAAAATGAGTTTCACGAGTTGCATGAGGAGTTTAACGTTGTCGGAGCCACGGTCGGAGGAGACATAGGGAAGCATGTCTATCGGGAGGGAAATCTGAGGGCTGATGAATTAACTCACATTGCACGCATCAGAGATATAGAGTATGATAGGACTCACGAGCTACAGGAGTATGACCTCTACGCCCTGCGGGGCGCTTTCGACGGTGGAGTCGATAAGGATAAAGCAGGAGCAGGTTGGTGGCTGGAGGGATTGATCAAAGCATCGGCATCTCATTCAATATATGGGAGCTTCGCCTTTCTGGATAGACCACAGTGGGTGCTGATCAAATCGAAGGCGTTTGGCCTTCCCCCTCAATATTCTGCCATGAACACTGAATTCGAAGCTTTATCGAGCCTCTGCGAGGCCATCTTTAGTGTAACCCGTAACTTCGCCCGTAGGGTTAGGCTGAAGAAACGAACTGTGGCTGCTTTTGGCAGCCGTTAGACAGATCGCAAAAAGGCAAAAAACCAAGGTTGCCCTGGCTCAAGGCCGCACGGCTCAAGGCCGCACGGCTCAAGGCCGCGCGGCTCAAGAACCGCAAGGGTTCTAGCGTGCTCCCCCCCCCCCCCTCCACCTCCGCGCGGCCTCCCTCCTCTGGGCGCTGGTCTCTGCTCCCTCTGGGCGCGTTCTCTCCTCCCTCGGGGCGCGCACTCCCCCGCGGGCGCCGCCGTAGTATTCTGATTCTGGGAATTTCCAGCCACGTCTTGGGACGAGCCTGAGGACCAGGCTTGGCTTCTGGAGCAGTGGGGTCTTGGCAATTGGCTTGAGACAAGGGAGCAGTGGCTTCAGAGGCAGTCTTCATTAGATCTTGACGAGAACAGGCTCATCAGCCCGACGGTCCCCCTTACTCGTACAGAAGGATACCGCTTCGATTCAGTTCTCAGGGTTGCTTCAGCTCAACTCCTTAAACGACGCAGAGAGGAACAGGGCTTTCGAAATCGTTGGAATATCCCCGAAGATCTCCTTAGAGGCGACGTAGGCATTATGTCGAGCTCCGTGGAAGCAGCTGCTGCTACTGCGGGTACTAAGAGACAGCGAGGTCCTGATGTCCAGGCACGCAGGACCCAGACGCTGGCACGATTCACTGATCCCTTCCAGCGTATGATGATTGAGGGAATGTTCAAACAGGAAGACGTAGGTGACGATATCCGTGAGACTGTTGAGGCCACAAAGACAGACATCAAGAGGATGGACGGAGTTTTAGCAGAACACACTAAACGTATGGATGAGACGGATAAACGTATGGACGAACTCGAGAAAACACTGAAAACGGTTCAGAATGGGAGTGCGGTATCTACCTTCAGTGCTGGGAGTGGCCCTGCAGACGGGGGCGGTGGAGGAGGCGGGGGTAGGAGCCAATTCTCTCCAACATATATCGAGGTCAAGGGGTGGGTTACGGATTGGGCCAATCATCAGAATCGTTGTGCTCAAATGTTGACTCCTGACGACACCATGATACTCCTGGACAATATATCCAAAGTGATTGCCTCAGATGACCAGGCCTTTCTCAGCAAGGAGGGGACAGAGCGTATCAATGCGGGTCGCTACATGTTCGGCAGTTGTCGCATCAAGTTTCTTCCATTCACAGATCGAGAAGTGCTATATCGTTTCCAGAAGCTTCTCAGGATCATTGTGACTCCCACTGCGCAGCGAGCCCCCTTGCCAGAAGGGACGACTATTCCAGACCCCAGCGTGCTCATCTCAGGTATGACGCAGGTCATCGACCCGACTCAATTACGTTTCAATATCGAATCAGCTCCCTGGAAGCGCGACCATGTTCGTGCAGTTGGTCGCTTCTGCGGGGCCTGGCGTAACGTGTGCCAGCGCCACAACTTGGTCCTGGAGGTGAGGGGGGAGGTTGGCCCCCCGAAATCGAACATGTGGGTCAAGGCTCAGGGCGACCGACTCCTCCGCCCGATCTGCATCGCAGAGTTCGGAGCAGCCCAGACGTGGACGATCCATGAGACACAGTGGGGCCAACTTCAGGCGAAGTTCCCAAATCTGACGATCACAGCGCCGGACTTCGAGGTCGAGGTCAACCGCAAGGTGTGACCGAATTGGCACCGGCTGTCGGGGATCAAGTTGGGATGCTGGAACCTCGACAAGGCTGGTGAGAACAACTTCAGAGGCGTGGAGGTGCTTAACCATATGCGTGCATGTGGCGGTCTGTTCGCGCTTCAGGAGGCCCAGAATATAATTCATGCAGATGCCGCCCGTCTCGGATGGCAGATCAAGCATAGTGCTTGCAGGAAGGCGGGGCTCCTCTTCGATCGGAGTTGGGCCTCGACGTCCAGGGAATTCGTTACTACCTTCTCTAGATTCGCCATTGGTGTGTTCGGTACTTCCATCTCGCCCTTGGTTGTCTGTTCTCTCTACCTGCCCGATTCTCATCGAGAAGATTGCGAAGCGGAGTATGAACTTACGCTTGAGCGGGTGTCTGCCACTTTCAGAAGCCTCAGACACAGGTATAGCCAGGCCAGCTTTGTTTGTTTGCTTGACGGGAATGTTGAGCTACCGCCACTATGTGAGTCAGAATGCAATGGGGAACTGTACCTTGCCACGGGAGAGGGCTTGAGGAAGGAGGTCAGGACATTGGCATGTGGTACGGAGGAGAGGGAGCGTATCAACAGGAGGAGGAGGATGATGGAGATGCTACTGGGGTACATGCAGACCCACATGTTTAAGGCGGCCAATACCTTTTCTGCAGATAGGCGTCCTACTTGGGAAGCGTGGGGCGAGCAACGTAGCTTCGGACGAATTCAGAAGGTGCTTGATTACATCTTGGTGCCCAGCCGTTGGGAGTGCTCAGAGTGTGAAGTTTCTTGGTGTTATGCAAGAGGAGGAAGGAGGAATAGGAGTCGATTAAGTGATCATGCACTTCTAACTGGGCAGTTTGCATCGCCTGGCCGTGTGATTGTGCGACGTGACGACAGGGGGCGGGTGGAGCCACCAGCGCCCTTTTTGGTAGGATATCGATGCGTGACATGGGGCGATGAGTTCAATGCCAGGAGGAGGGTGGATCGGAGCTTGGGAGATGTTGTGTTTCGTGGGATTCCCGCACGTTCTCTCGAGATGGAGCCAGCCAGCTTGCCTAGCACGCTCATTCAGTCTTTTGTTGCTGCTCCTGACGTGGACTTTACCACGGCGCAGAGTGGCAAGCAGAGGCCACCTGTGAGGCCGACCGAGTTGACTCGTCTTTTGGAGAGATGGCGGGAACTACCGTCAGACACGACTCCAGAGGAAAAGAAACGTTTCAGGAGTGAGATTAATCTACATCGCCGTCGATATCGCAGAGATGTTGCAGCTTGGAAGTGTCCCCTCAATCGTCGAAAGACTCGTCATCATATTAAACACTTGGTGGTGGAGGGCCAGGAGACGGAGGACAGGGAGTTTTGGAGGAAGGAGCTCGACAGTTTCTGCATAAATAAGCTTTCATCGGATCAGATGCGGGAGGAGAACACTAGTATGATGGAGGAGATCAAGGAGAAGGCGAGGGAGGAGCTTTGTAGCAGCACGTATTCGACCATCACTATGGCGTTACTCGGACGTGGGCGGGCGCGCCTTCGTACACAACGAGCCACAGGGCCAGATCGAGTACCGTGTGAGGTGTTAAAGTGTCTCCCTTGGACGGTATTGCGCAACATCCGACGCCTGTTCGACGATATGCTACACATGTGCACACCGTACCCCTCCTCATGGCGTGATATCCTCATCTCCTTTATGCCCAAGCTTCCTGGCATCACGGATCTTAGGGGCGGTAGGCTTCTATGTATGCAGAACGCTATTGCACGATGGTATAGCACATGTATTGTTATCTTGGTGGAACAACATGTCGAGCGAAACGGTCTCTTTCGCCCTCTCGGACTTTACGGCTTCCAATCTAATCGCACCACGAACGAGATCACGGCGAGCTTGAAACACATCGGACAGCATGCTTCTACATGGGGCAAGGGGGAAACAGCACATCTGGCCAACGCAGATATCCTACAGGCCTTCGACCATTGCACGGTAGCCAATGTTAGACGGGGTTTACAGCACGCACATGTACCTTATCATCTTCAATCTGCATTTCTTGATCCACTATGCGATAGTGTGGGTACGGTTTGCCATGAAAGTATCGAGGTGGAGGGTGTGAGATGGGATAGATGTATTAGAACGGGCGGAGCCGAGGGACCCCTAGGTTTCAATTTAATTATTGCTGCGATGTGGCAGGAAACCTTCCGACAATGGGATAGACAGAACATAGGCTATCAAGTGTGTTTTAAAACTGGGGACCCCATGGATTCTGGCAAGTCGTCCTACACGTCGGTCGTCAATCACTTCGTATGGGCAGATAATTGCTACATCTTGGCACGAAGCAGGGAAGAATTGGCACACATGATTCACGACCTGACTGTTAGACTCCAAGACTTCGGCATGCGCTGGAAACCCTCAAGCTTGCTTTACATGGTCTTCGGAGCCGACGCTGCGAGAGATGCTGAGGGGCAGATCCTATCTTCAGCCGACTTGCTTGTACCCTTCCTGAATGACGTAATGCGGTTCAGGCGTGTTACGGAGATGACGGTTCTAGGCATCCAGCTGTTCTCTGACTATAAGTACTCCTCACACCTTGACGTGGACTCTAGAATTGAGGCGGCTCGTCGGACATTTTATTCCCAGGCAGGATATTTTCGGAACAACAGCACGCCTCTTAAGGATAAGTTCCTACGGTACCAGCAAAAGGTTCAGAGTATTGCCCTTTTCGGGGCGGACGGTTGCACGGCCGACAAGGACAGCCTCCATGCCTTGCACGCGTTTGAGGGCAAGTGTTTATGCTTCATGCTTCGATGCCGTCGAGAACCAGACGAATCCTATGCTACATGGAATGAGAGAAGATACAACGCTGCCAGATCGAAGTTCGCAGAGGCTGGGTATCACAGCTTGGTCCAGAGATTTCTTCGAGCTCAGTGGCTGCTGGCGAAGGATGTCTCGGCATATGCGCAGAGGTTGTATCAGGGAGAGGACATGACGGACGAGCACAGAGCATGGAGTGATGCACGCATGTGTTTGATTGCCTTTGGAATAAGTTATGACACGCTGCGCACACTTGAGGGAGAAGCCCTTCGTGCTTTCGGCAAGTGGAGGGAATGTGGAGTTATGAAACGCTGGAGGTCAGGAGGGCAAGCGATTGGACAACGTTGCTGGCAGACACCCTTTCGTGAGTTCTTTGGCCCACGGTGGTGGGAAGTATTCCAAGGTGGCCTTCATGCCTTCATGCAGTTTGCAGCTCATCATTGTACACCCTCTATGCTCAAGCTTTTCCAGAAGAAATGCAAAGGTATCCATGATGGTAACTCTCCCGTCTTTCTAGCTGAACGAAATGATGAGTATGTTGTTGCAGATGACGATTCTCCTGCTGCACGCCTGCGATTCAGTAAGAGACTAGCTATCCACAATATGAAGAGCACTTGTTGGGACGTGACTTCTGGAGGCGTGCCGTTGGAGATCGCAGAAGATTCTCTTCTTATCATTTGCTGGCTTTGCGGCCTCTGGAAGGCTGATAATCATTTATACCAGGCACGTGTTGATACTATGAATAATTCTTTAGAAGGAATGTGTTGTATGTATGGTGTCAGACCTGCTGAAGCAGGACGCGATCTTCTCAAGCATGAGTTTCGGGAATGGAACGAGAAAGCCGACCTCCTTACCCACCAGGCCCGCGAGGGCCACCAATACACGAACGAACAGTACCAGTTGCAGCCATACGAACAGTCATGCTATGAACCTTGCCTCATCAAAGCGGGCTTTGATGGTGGTGTGTGCAGCCTGGGAGCTGGAAGTGGAGCTTGGATTCAGATTGGACTGCGATCTCGATTCTCCCATCTATCGCCCACCTTCTTTCTGTGAATCCCCACAGATTATCTTCAAGGACGTTTACGTTTGCTCCTTCGCTCTCCAAGACGGGTCCACGGTGACGGATACGGAACTCTCCGCTGCAGAGTGCGTTATTGCAGCACTCCCACGGGTTTTGCAGGCCTATTTTAGCGATAAGTTGTGTGATTGATGATTCTCATTTGTGTTGTTGCCTTCATGCGTGCACGCATTGTGTTGATGTACACACTCCTTATAAGAGCTGCCAGAGGCTACCGCCTAAGCCGCCCCCCACGTGCTTGGCGTGGTGAGGCTTTCGCCTTAGCCGCTCGGTGGCCCGCGTTTGGCGTGCCCGCCCGCTTCGGACTGGACTGGGCCTCAGGGCCCGTGTGTCCGCGAAACGAAAACCAAGGTTGACGGTTTACCGTCGGCGCCCAGTTCGTCGACCCGACCAGAACGGAGAATGTGGTAACTTTTGGGTGGTTTTGCAAACATTTCAAATATATTTGATGATTTATTTTGAGAAAGCAGATGTTTCGCACTTCTAAACGAATATGAGGGCCTCTCTGTCGTATTATGAGCTCTGTAGATGCACTTTTACTATAAGAACACTTGGCGCAAGCAACTTTATATCGACATGAAAAAATCAGGTTTTCTCTTTTTCGAGAAATGCTTCAAGAAGCCCTCTCTTTTGATGCTGAGCACTCTTACGCGTGCTAGGAGCTCTACGAGATTCCGGCGGTGACCAGATTGACGGTTCACCGCCGGCGCCAGTTAAAAGGCTCCGACCTGAGCAGGTAAACTGCTTAGTGGGAAAGCAGTCTTCGATCTGAGCAGGTCGTTAAACTGCTCCAGTAGAAAGGACAAATAATCAATCAAATCCAGAGAAAGAACTGAGAGAGAAACGCAGAGAACAAATACAGAGGGGAAACAACAGGCGGGAAAAGACAGAGAAGGGAAAAACAGAAGGGGAGAGCCACACAGAGAACAATACATATGAAAAACATCAGAGAAGGAGAGAAAAAAAAGAGAGAACGCGAGAGAGCGAGAGAAGAAAGGCAGATAATATAGACGAGGAAGAATGACAGCGATAACACAGCGGTAGCGACCACGAAAACGACGGTCACGGCACGCCCGGACGCCCGCGCCGCAGCGCCGCGCGGCCGCCAGCGCACTCCCAGCCCCGCGGGGCCAGCCGGGGGCGGCGCGTACTGCTATGGAGAGCTAGGAGAACATCGGGAGCTGTGCGGGGCTCTTTCTCATCTCGAGCGGAGGCGAGTGGTGACTGGTGGGCTCAATAACACAGCCGTACCAGGTGTTATTGTAGGGGCCAGCACGTCCTCGTCCTGGGCACCGTACTGGGCTCGAACCCTCCACTACAGGCCGATAGGCAACCTCTGGGCCAAACTGGACAGTGTAGATCAGACTGGTATTGAGAATTTTCCAGGCTCTGGACTGGGAGGGGAAACGCTCGCGAATCTTCCTCCGGCGTTTTCCTGCACGGCGCGCAGTACTCAGGGCAGTGTCGTTCTTCCTGGGAACACGCGCTTGAAGGGAAACACGCTCGCAAGTTTTTGCGGGCGTTTTTCTGCTCGAGCGACGTGAAGATTCCTGGAAACGACATAATCCAGGCGGTTCCGGTTCTTCGGGGCAGTGCGCGGCGCTTGTTTGGGAGTCGCGCGCATGGGACGATCAGGTGCAGCAGTGTCTGCTCGCAGAGCACGTCCGGGGGAGCTTCTGGCTAGCTTTCACGCGTGCCTGCATGCGTGCAGGCGGCCGAGCAGAACGAGCAGGTTGCACATCGTGTGCTGCGCTCCGTCGTGCCCCACCCCTGCTGTGCGAGGCGTCGCTAGAGCGGGCTTCGGCTGGGCGCGCCGCGCAGAGGGCGGCCCTTAAAAACCGTGAAGCAGTTCTTGACTGCGCGCGCGGCCCGTGCCATCGCCCCGGAACAGCCGCCGGCGCGGCCGCGCCCGACGCGATTCGGCCCTGCGCGCTGCCTGCGTTCTCGTTGCTCTCGGCGTGTGCCCACCACACCCAGACAGCAGAGTGGTGATGACGAGGAAGATCGCGGCGGCGCGCTGGTGGCGGCAGTGGGATACGTTTGCGCGGGAGCTCCTGGACGCGCCCGAGCTGGCCGAGCGTGCAGCCGCGGTCGTCACCGCCAGGTGTTTCTATTCCGCGCTCTACGGGCTCTCGGCGCGGACGTGCGGCGGCCGCCGCGTCTGTGCACGCCGCTTCTCGCCGGGTGTCGGCATCGGCGGAGCAAAGTGTCTGCGCGGGAGTCCAAGGTCTTCGTCGGGACCTGGCCGTGCGCGCTGCCTGCGCCATGATCGCTCTCGGAGCGTGTCCGGCGGGGCTCAGCGGGGCGACGGAGAACGCCGCCGTGCCCATGTCTCTGGTGCATTCCGTGCTGCGCGCCCGCCTCGCCCGCGGCCGCGCGGCGGACGCGGGCGGGGGAACCGCCGCGCGCGCGCCAGTGCTCCGGTCGAATGGCGCGGAAAGTGTCTGCAGAGCGCAGTGGCTGATCTCGTGGGGGCGACGCCGCGCGGCATTTCGGTCGCGCGTGCCAGAACCACCACGGTTCTGGCGCGTGTGGGTCGCTGGTGGAGCGCTGGAATCTGGTGGTCGTGGTCCAGCACTTGCGCTCTCGCTTCCTGCGCGTGCGCGTGTTCTCTGCGGAATCTGCGGAAGCGTTCGAAGCGCAGGAAGGAAGGCGTGTGGCGTGGGCGCTGGGGCACGCGGCGGGCTTCTGCGCTGGTGCTCTGCTGTGGCTCGACGGCGGCCACATGTGCGCGGTGGAGGAGTCGGTGGGTTCTGGTGACGTGGAGTGGGGTAAAGCCGAGAGCGCGCCGTGGTGTCGCGTTGTCGCTCACGGGCGTTCTAGCTCGGCGTCGCGGTCGCCGCGCGCGGGTGCGGGTCGTGGCGCGCTGCGGGGCGGGGCGCCGAAGCGCCGCGTGGAGCAGGGTGCCGCAGGGGCGCAGAGCGCGCGCGGGGGCGCGCGCGACGGTGTGGACGCGGAGGTGTTGGCGCGCATGACCCGGAATAAGTTGCATGAGCTGGCAGCGCGATTGCGGGCGGAGGGCGACGAAGACGCGCCATCATCGCGGCAATGGAATGTTCAGCAACAGAAGCGGGTGCGATTGGAGGCCGACGCGCACAGGGCTGCGCTCGCGGCGCACCTGGGCATCGACATGAGCGGTGTCCAACATGCTGGCGCGGAGGCGCGATCGCGGGACCGCTCGGAGAAGATGCTGGGCGAGTTGGCGAGGCACGTGGCTGAGCACGACCGCGTTCCAGCGCACATGGAGTCCGCTCTTGGGACATGGGTGAACAACGTGAGCCGGGGGCATTTCCCGTTGACTGACGGCCGAGCGGCGCGCTCGGTTCGACGGGCTCGTGGACCGGCGGGAGGAGAGGCGCGCGCGCGCCCGCGCGATGCTGGACCGCATCGAGGAGCACGTGGAGGTGCTCGACGAGCTGCCGAAGCGAGGGGCGGAGGACGAGGAGGAGGCGAAGCTCGCGCGTTGGATCAACCATGTTAGCAAGGGACAAAACGAGCTGGACAGGGAGAACCGGGACAGGTTCGATCGTTTGGTAGACAGGCGTGCGTGGCAGCGGCGGACGGCGCAGGAGCGCGTGCTCGAGGTGAAGGCGTTCGTGGACAGGCACCGGCGGGGGCCGCAGCGCTTCGGTCACGACGACGATCCGCGGGAGCATCTGCTCGCGCGTTGGGTGGAGCACGTCCGAGGGCGCGGCGTCGAGGGCCTGGGCGAGGGCTGGCGCGCGCAGCTGGGGGCGGTGCTGGACGCGGATCTCATCCAGGCCCAGGCGCTCGAGGCGTTTTGCGAGAAAAACCGGAGGATGCCGGTGGAGAAGGCCGAGGATGACGAGGGGCGCAGGCTGGCAAACTTCATCGCCAACCACGAGCGGAAGGGCCGCGCGGCGTCGTTCAACGCGCCTGCGACTTTCGACGCGCCGCGGCAGAAGTACGCGCAGGCGGCCGCCGCGCGCCCCGATGCCGAGCGCAGGGAGGCGGAGGCGCGGGCGCTCGAGGCGCGGCGGCAGGAGCTGCTGCAGCGCGCGGCAGAGGAGGAGGAGGAGGCCTGCGAGGAGGAGGAGGAGCAGGAGGAGGGGGAGGACCCGGCTGACTGCCTCGCGGAGGAGCGGCGCGCGGAGGTCACGCCGGATATGTTCGCTAGGTTTCAGAGGGCAGACAGGGCGCTCGCTCGGCGGGTGAAGACCGCGCTCGTGGGCGCCCTGTTGTCGTACGTGGACGCGCTGCAGGGCGCTCCGCTCGGGCTCGACGTCTTCGCTGCCCTGGCCAAAGACAGGCGGGTCCGCGAAGCCATGGCTGCCCCGGCGGCCGAAGAGCCGCGCCGCGAGGCGCTCGGGGAGGAGGATGAGGAGGAGGAAGAACAGGAGCAGGAGCAAGACGAGCAGGAAGAGGAGGAGCAGGAGCAGGAAGAGCAGGAGCAGGAGAAGGGCGACGAGGAGCGGAGGAAGCAGGAGAAGGGAGACGCAGTGATGGCGGACGCGGAGGAAGAGCCGCAGGGCATGGCGGACGAGGAGGAGCTGCCCACGGGCATCGGCGAGGAGCACAAGGATTTCGTGCGGTACGTGCTGGCGACCTGCATGCTGTCGTCGGTGCCCGTTGCGCCCAGGTTCTTCGCGGGGGAGACCCCGGACGCGGAGCTGCAGCGGCAGGTGGCGGAGCTGGAGCGGCTGCGGGGCGTCGCCCTGGGGCTCGACGCGGCCACGGCGCAGGGCAACGTGGCGCGGTCGCAGGCGATCCGGCGCCTGCGCCAGGCCGACCCCGAGCTGCTGCGCCGCGCGCCCGTGCCCAAACCGGACGTGCGGGAGCCTTGGGAGCAGTGGCAGCGCCTGCTCCAACGGCTCGAGCAGGAGGGCGTGGAGCGCGAGGTCTGGGTCTGCTGCCGCTCCGAGCCGCTGCGCTGGCGCGCGCCGCTCCGCGACGACGGCGAGCCCGGGCCGGTCCGCGCGCCGCTGCTGCCGTCGCTGGGCGCCGCCGAGGGAGAGGTCTGGAGGCCGGGGGAGGTGCGCGAGGCGACGCGGCAGGCGCGGTGCGCAGAGCAGGCGCGGCGGGACGGCGCTGCTGGCGCCCCGGTGCACGGCAGCGTGCTCCTGCGCCTGGCCTCAGATTTCCTGTGCTACAAGTGCCAGCATAATTTCGAGAGCGCGCGGGGCGGAGGCGACGTGTTGTCCGACCAGGATGTCAATGTTTGGTGTCAGAAGCTGCATTTCGCGTCGAAGAAGCTGCCAAGTCCAGCGGCAAAGCGCGGGGCGGTGGAAGCGGAGCGCGCCCGCGCCATGCGGCGAAAGCAGGCGGCCGGGTGCGCGGCGAGGGGGGGGAACGGATTCTCTGAGTTCCGTCGCCTCCTGCTGGAGGACGAGTGCTTCCGCCAGGACACTTGCGAAGCGAGCGTGCAGCTCCACCAGCGACGCGCCCTGGGGCCCTGGTACCAGCGCGCGGGGCCCGACGGGAGCAGGCTGGCGCCGTGGCCGCGCGTCTTCGGTATCCCGAAATCGTGGGGTGGCCATGGCGGCGCGTTCTTCTCTGAGGCCGTGGAGTCGGGCTTCGCCGCCGACGCGTTCCCCCAGGGGCGGCGCGGCTACTACACGGGCGAGCCGGGCGACGTGTCCGCGGAGCTCTGGCTGTTGCGGGCCTGGTGCCGCGCGCGCGGCGGCGTCGCTCGCATGGGTGGCGCCCTGGCCGCGCGCTTGCAGCAGCTCGAGGGCGACCGCGACATCATGTGCAGGGTGGAGGCCCGGGAGTGCGCGCGGCAGGCCTCCTGTGCTGTCCCGCCCGTGTATTTGGCGGACCTGAAGCCGCAGGCGATCCCCGAGTGGCCCGTGTGGCAGCAGCTCCTCAAGCTGAAGCCTCAGGCGGCGCGGCAGGTGGCGAATTTCGTGCGCCAGGAGCGGGCGGGCGTGGGCTTCACGTGGAACCTCACCGCTGGGCACTGGGACCTGGACCAGCAGCGCCTGCTCGCCGCGCTCGAGAGGGATCCCGCGTTGCTCGCCGCGGTGGAGAAGGACGCCGCGGCTGCAGAGACGGACAAGGGCGTTCTGATTGCCCTCAACCAGTTCCGTGCCCGTCACGGCGGTGTCTGGCCGGACGCGTTCGCCGATCGGCGCGGGCAGCCCGATTTCAAGGAAGCGAAAATCGCGCGGGGTGTTGCAAGGGTGGCGACGAAGTATTCGCAGGAATTCGTGCGCATCTGGTTGGACCGGACATGCAGCGAATGGCTGCGGCTGGCGGGGCGCGGGGATGAGGTGGTGGGGGGGGGGGGCCGGCGGCGGCGACTCTTCCGGGGGCGGCGGCGGCGGCGGCGGGTCCTCTTCGGACGGCGCCGCCGGCGGGGGGCCCGCGTCGGGGTCGGGCTCTGGTGCGCAGGGGCCGGGCGACGGTGGCGCGGGCGGCGACGGCGAGGGGGGCGCGGGCGGGGGTGCGGGTCGGCTGCTCGGCGGCGGACCCAAGAGGCTAGCTCCCGAGGGGCCAGGGCCGCGGACTCGCGGGACGGCGAGAAGGGACCAGGAGCGGTTGCAGCAGGAGCGTCTGCGGAAGGAAGAGGAGGAGCGCCTCGCAGGGAAGACAGTGAGGGCAGGGGACGTGGAGGTGAACGTGGCTCTGGATGACCCTCACGTGAGCGAGGAGGGCACCTTGCCGGCCTGGCTCCTGGACCCCGCGCCGCTCGCCGCGGGCAGGTGCGTCGCGCGCGTCTGGCGCCCGTGCAAGGGCGGATGCGTTCTCTGGCAGTGCAGCAGGAACCCGTGCAAGGGTCAGGGAGTGTTCTGTGGGAGCCACGGCAGTCCCGAGCAGCGACCCTTCGGGCTGTGGGACCCGGACAAGCGCCACAGCTCCCTGACGCGCGAGTGTCCGGAACGGTACGGCTTGGCCGTGAAGGAGGCGCGGTTGCGCGAGACGCAGGCCGGCGGCGCCCCGCCCGTGCCTACCCCGGCCATCGCTGCCGCTCGCAAGGCGCGCGTGCCCAGGCTCCAGCCGAAGTATGTGCCTCTGCCGCGTGACGAGCGCCACCCTCTGCGGGCGTTTAAAGAGGCCCCGGAGGCTCTCCCGCCGTTCCCGTGCCGCCTTTGCGACCAGAACTTCGCCACGCATGCCGGCTTCATGACGCACGTGCAAAAAAAACACCACGGGTGGCCAGAGTACAGGAAGCGCCTGTTCTACCTGGCCGAGCAGTGGCCAGAGAAGGACGGAGACGTGCGGCCCGTGAGGCCCCAGGAGTGGCGGCAGTGCGTGGAGGCCTTCTCTGAGCACCTCGTCACGGGGTCTCACGACTGGCCGGCCTGCGCAGCGCCCGCCGACGTCTCGGGGGGCGCCGCCGCCGCCGCTGCCGCGCCGGACGCGCCGCGCGCCTGGTGGAAGCCGCCAGGCGCGGACGGGGCCGTGCCGCCCGCGGGCGTGGACATGCCGCCCGTGGACTTGGACGCGCTGGGCGCTGCTCCGGCGGCGACGGACGCCGGGGGGCCCGAGCCTGGGCAGAATCGCCGCGCCGTGCGCTCGAGGGTCGCCTGCTGCGTCTGCGCTCGTCTCCACTGGGCGGACGAGCTGCGGCGCGTGCACTTCTGGCAGCAGCCGGACGGCGCCGGGGAGCGTTCGCTGCTCTGCGACGAGGTGCCGCAGCGGCCCGCGCGCGCCGAGCTCGAGGCGGCGAGGGGAGAGGCATCCGAGGCCGCAGGCGCGCAGGCCCAGGCCATGCGCCTGACGCAGCGGCAGCGCGCCCACGCGCTGCTGGACCCGGCACGGTACCACGCCCGGTGGCGCTTCGTGCGCGAGGGCCCCGACGGCGTCGAGCGCCCGGGCGCTATCCCCTTCGAGGAGCTGGAGGCGTCCGCAGTGCGCGACCCTGGCCCAGACGGGAAGCTGTGGCTCTTGCACAAGAAGTGCTTGACGATTGACAGGCGCCAGTCAGACGGGGTGCTCGTGGCCGACGCGAAGCAGAAGGTGCCCATCTGTGCAGGGTGTCACGGCGCGCTCACCAAGAGGTTGCCCACGATGCCGACCTGCGCGCTGGCCGACGACCTCTGGATCGGGCGGCTGCCACTGCCGCTGCGGAATCTCACGCTGGGGGCGAAGCTTCTGCTGCCCATCGCGCGGGGCATCGTGCGGCGCTTCAACTGCAAGGCCGATTCTGGCGAGTGGGCTCCAGCCGACCAGAATATCAAGGCGTACGTGGGGAACTTCGTGGCGTTCCCGCAGGCGGACGGCGGTCGGCAGGTGCTGTCGCTGCCGCCGCGGGAAAGCGACCTCGTCGAGTTCGTGCAGATTGTCTTCGCGGGGTCCGACCCCGCCACCCTGCAGAAGGCGCTATTGGAGGAGCTCGGCGTGCCCCTCGCCGATTTCAGGCGCGCTTACGAGTGCCTCCGCGACACGAACCTCCGCGCAGTGCGCCGCGGTGCGGTGGGGCGAAGAGGCCGCGCGAAACTTTGCGGACCCCGGGGGCGACGGCGATGGCGACGGCTCCTCGCTCCTGGGCCTGCCTCCTGTCTCGCGGCGTGCGTGGCCGTGGGGGGTAAGGGCGGCGACGCTCGCCAGGAGGGCCCGGCCGATGCCGTGCAGCCCGGCGCGGGCTCGGCCCCGCCGAAGCGGACGAGTGCAGGCGCTGCGAGCGCGGAGGGCGAAGCGAACGCGGCGGCTGACGGCGGGGGCGAGGCAGGGGGCTGGGGCGGGGACCCCACCGGTGAGGGCGCTGCTGGCGCTGGCGGGGAGGACTCAGAGGGCGACGAGGGCAAGGCCGGTGAGGGAGGGGGCGACGAGGGTGTCGAAGAGGGCGAGTACTGCGCCGCAGTCGCGGACGCCGACATGCTGTCCGATCTGGACAAGCAGTGGCAGAACGTGCACCTCAGCCTCCAGAGGGCGGAGGTGATTGTGCGCGAGAAGCAGCGTGCGGAAGCACTAACGCGGCAGTGCGACGGCATGGGGAATTTCCAGGACCGAGATTCCGACCGGCGCTTGGCGGAGGCTGCGGAAGCGGCCCACAAGGCTGCGAAGTTGCTCACCAACTGCAAGAAGGAGGCACTCACGAAGAAGCTGGAGCAGACGGAGCAGAAGATTCAGGCCACGCGGCCTCCTCCGGGAGTTGCCGGGAAGAGCGCGGCTGGTGGCGGCGGCGGCGGCGGCGCGCCGGCCGGGGGCGCTGAGGGCGGGGGGGCGAGGCGTGCGGTCCGGGTCGTCGTGCCCACTGGAACCGAGCCTGTCAGCATGTTCTCCCCCGGTTTCTGGAGTGCTTTCGACCCCGTCGCGTTTCCGTGCGGCGACGGCGTCTTCGGACTCGAGAGGGAGGCGAAGTTGACGTACGACGAGTGGTGCAGGTGCCTCATGGCTCGCGAGGAGCTCGAGTACGAGGTCGCCGACGACGTCTCGGCACCCGTCGCTGCGCGGGCGCCCGCGCCCGACGCCGCGTGGGCGCCCGCCGCGTCTGACTCGCCCGTGCCGCGCTGGCGTCGCCACGCTGACCTGCTCACGGCCCAGTATTGCCTCTGGCGCAGAAAGGCTATCATTCAGTCGGCCAGGTTATTCGTGCGCAAGCAGCGCCTGGGGGAGTACATCGCGGACCTCGCCGCACTGACGCCAGAGGAGCTGGCGCAGGTCGTGGCCGTGCTCGGCAGGGGGGCGGGCATCAAGGAGGCCCTGGGCCACGAGGGCGTGCCCCGGAACGTCAAGAGCGCGCTGCGCAGCATGCTGCTCAGCAACCGTGATGTTGTCGGCTCCGACGCGCACCGGACCACGCTGCGGCACATCAGTACCAGCTACACCCGGCTCTTCGGTCCGCCCCTGGTGTTCACGACGCCGAACATCGCGGACACTCGGAACCTGATGGTGTCCCTGATGTACGAGGGCGCCTCCGTGCAGCAATGGCGGCTGCTGGAGGAGACTGCTCCCGTGATGCCTTCGACGCGGGACATGCTGCGGCGGGTGGCCGCTGACCCGGTGTCGCAGGCCATGGTCACGAACCTCATGCTGGAACTGTTCCTGGAGCATGTCGTCGGCGTCACGCCGCAGCGCGGGGCCACGGGCGTCTCCGACGGCGTGGCCGCCACGGGGGCGTGTGGAGCGTTCGGGCTCGTCCGCGCGTTCTTCGGACCCGTGGAGTCGCAGGGGCGCGGCGGCATCCATCCGCGCATCCACCTGTGGCGCCTGCACCCGATGACTGGCGCGTTCCTCGCGAGGCTGCGCGCGGGGGACGTCGAAGGCCTCGAGGAGCGTTTGAGGAAGTGGAGGGAGGCCGTGCTCGCCGCGGTCGGCAGCGTGCAGTTCGACGCGGCGGAGGAGGTGGGCCGGCAGCTGGGCTTGGACGGGCCGGACCGGCTGCCGCCGCTTCCGCTCGGCCCGCGGGATCGACGACTCGCGTTCGCGGACGGGGAGCGAGAGGAGAGCGACCTCCAATTGAAGCACAATACCATCGCTGGCGCCTCGCGTCGTCAGCTCGGGAAGTTTTGCAAGACGGCGTGCGAAGAGGGCCGTCGCTCCGTCCGTGCTGACAACAAATTGTCCACAGAAGAGCTGCGGAATCAGGTTGCGGCCATGATGAACGTCGATCTCGTGGAGGAGCGGGCGATGCTGCAGCAGCAACAGCCCGCAATAGAGGGTCCGCTCCGGCAGCGCCCGTTCGCGCCGCTGGCAGATCCAGAGCCCGATCCCCATGGGCAGCGGGCACAGTACCCGGCGGTATTTGGCGAGCCTCTCACGGGTGCGCACGCGACGCTGCAGCCGCAGTACCGCCGCAAGCCTGCGTACCGCGTGCGCGCGGACGGCACCGCGGCGATGCACTTTGCGGAGGGCTCGAGGGGGGAGGCGCACACCTGGGCGCGCTGCTTCGCGCGGGACGCACGCAAGTGTATCATCCGGAGCCGCCTTCACAGGTGCGGTCCCACCTGCTGGAAGCACAAGACGAACGACGACGTGCCTCAGCACTGCAAGGTGTGCTGGCTCGGCTTCTGCCACGAGTACGAGACTGCGGTCTACAGCCACCCGTCCAGGAAGCTTCCGGCCGCCTCCTTCGTCTGGCGGTGCTTGCGCAAAGGAAAGGACTTGGTCTTGCCCGATGGGGCGCGGATCGAGTACGGCCCACCGCAAGAGGACCAGTGGAACCCGCCGGGCGAACGCCTGGTCCTCGACGAACAGTGCACGTACGGTCCGTGGCCGCACCGCTGCAACCGGCACGGCAGAGCTGGTCGCGTCGACGTGGTGCGGTACCACCCGTACCATGGGAGCACGAACCCTGTGGGCCAGGTGTGTCTGCGGAGCAACCTGGACGTCCAGTGTCTGGACCGCGTGGTGCTCGACCTGCCTGGCGACGCTAGCGTCGGGGGTTCGCGCGACGGCGACCCGGTCGTGCCGCCGCCTCCGGAGCTTGTTGCGTTCGCCGAGCCGGTCGCCAACGCGTCGGAAGCGCTGGCTGGCGTCGAGACTGGCGGCGCCAGTGGCGACGAGGGCACCGGGCAGAGCGGAGGTTCCACGGGTTCGGGGGTGTTGGCCGCAACGCAGGGCGGGGGCGGGGGGGGCCAGAGGGCGGCGCGCGCGGCTGCGGCGGGGGGGGGCGCCTGCCCGTGGCCCGCCGCCTCGGCCTGCCCAGGGGAGGAGGCTTGCTCGGCGGGGCGCCGACCACGATGGACGATCCCGACGCGGAGATCTGGGACATGGGTGGGGGCGATGAAGATCCGTGCGAGTGCGATCTGGCCGATGCGTATGACCTGCGTCCGCCGCCTCCGCCGACGCCGGAACAGCGCGGCGTCGAGCAGGCAGTCGGGCTAGCAGAGCCACATGGCGAGGACACCGCGAGGTTCTGCGCGGCTGCGTGTTACGAAGGCAGCCGGCCCGGGTTCGTGTTCAAGAAGGGGGAGCACGGCCTGGGCTACTACAGCGTCCGGCGCGCGGAGCGCGAGTTGTCGGAGGCAGCCGTCCAGAGAGAGCCGAAGTCGCGGGCGCCAGGCGGCGCCGCGTCGAACGCGGCGGCGTCTGGCAGGCCTGCATCGAGCGCGCCCCCGTCGCCAGCCGCCGCCGCAGCTGCTGGCGCGAGCGGCAGCGGTCCGCCCGGCAGCCTGCAAGAGCACGTGCTGCACTCTCTGGAGGCCGTGTTCATGGATGCCATCAATATGGCCCACTACCAGACGGACTACACGACCAAGGCGGGGCCGATCGCGGGGGACCTCGGAGTGCTGCACGCGCAGAGCACTGGGTTGGAGTGGCTTCGACTCCAGCAGAAGGCCGAACGGGAGGCGGATGAGGCGGCGGAGGCGGAGGGCGAGAAGGACGTCGATGGGGCCCGGGCCGCTGCTGCCGCTCGTCGCAGCGGCTGGGGCGGAGTGCTCGACTCTGCCAGGCGAACTGTCATCAAGCTCACGACCAGCTCGCACCGGTCGCTCCTGAAGAAGCTGCCCGAGATGATGTTTCAGATGCAGTATGGCCACGAGTGCTACTGCTCTCATGACACCTGGACTCTGTATTGCAAGGGGATCGTGGCGCTGGATTTCCAGGCAAGCTCCGCCGTTCATCAGAAAATTGACGACTTCTGGGCCGACCCGCGCGCAGACCACATCGAGGTGGACCAGCCGGCCGCGGGAGAAGAGGGCGGCGAGGGGGGGGTCGGTATCATGGATGCGCTGGGCGACGGGCGCGCAGCGCTGCACGCCGAGGTCGTCGACGGCGTTGTCGGGGAGGGCGCGGCCACCGGTGCTGCTGGGGAGGGGAAGCCCGAGCAGGAGCAGCTGCAGGCGGTGGAATACAAGGCGCGGCTGGACCACGACATGAAGATGGACTGGCTGCATCGCGGCGACAGGGAGCCCCTGAAGTCCATGGGCATGTACCATTACGCCATGTACGTGTACACGGCGCAGGCCAACCCGCTCCACTTCGACCCGCAGGACTTCGAGACGTACGCGTTCGCGGACACGCACCCAACTGCCGCCATCCGAGTGCAGAGGCTCCGCGTCGGCGCGCCGTTCAGGGTGCCCAAGTTCTTCGGCTTCGCGATGCCTTCGAAGGAGAAAGAGGCAGAGGTGAACGCGCTGGTCAAGTCTGTGATCTTTCGTCCGTTGCAGCCTGCTGAGAACGGGGCTGCGGCCTGGGCGCCCTACAGGGCCGGTGTCGACGCGTCTGGGAAGCATAAGCCTGCCTGGGAGGAGTGGTGGGCCAATCAGCTGGCGTTGTCCAGGCAGTGCGAGGAGTGCGAGCGGCGAGCTGGAAAGTGGTTCACGATCGAGGACATCGATTTGAACCGGGGCTCAGAGGATGGCCCGGGCCATTTTGTACAGCGCCCCAGCGCCGCCGAGTTCATGGCACGCTGGACCGTCCAGGTCGCGACGAACCTCGACGTCGAGGCGGAGGCGAAGGGGCGGCCGCGAACCAAGGTCCGTCCGGAGGCCAAGGACTTCGAGCAGTCTGCTGAGCTGGAGGCAGTGGGGAATCGGCCTGCCGGGGAGGCAGACGAGGAGGGGGCGGGCGCCGGCGGCGGAGCGCTGGACGGTTTTGTTCAGGAGGTGGACGAGGGCGAGGCGGACGAAGCGTGGGCGGCGCACCGACAGATGCCCGCGCGCGCCTTGAAGGATAGCGAGGTGCCCGCGGTGGCCCAGTTGGAGCTTATTCGTGGGTCGTCACAAAGCTTGGTCTATAAGAATATCTTCCTTGACGGCTATGCGAAAGACCATAAGCCGCAGCCTGCTGTCGCGAGTACTGGAATGCAGACCGGCTTCCGCGGTCTCGAGTTGGGCGACTCCCAGTTCGAGGAGGGCAAAGCACAGCAGAAGGAGGCGTTCCGATACAGGAAAAAGGGAGCAGAGGGCTTGCCTGGGGATGGCGACGGGCGGAGCGGCCTCGCGGGTTCGCCGCCTGCCGTGCTCGTGCCTGGTCGGCCGCCGGCGCCCGCGGTTGCCGGCGACGAGAAGCGGCCGCCGCGGGCGCGCGACATCGCGGAGAGGCTGTTTGACGAGTGGGCGAACAGGGCGGAGAACCCCGTGACGTTCAATCAGGAGCAGAAGGCGGTGGTCGCCCTGCTCGTGGGCCAGGTGGAGGCCATCGTGGCATACCATCAAGATCTGGACAGCGGAAAAAGCCCTAAGCCGGTGGAGCAGATGTCTCTCCTGTTGCACGGGGAGGGCGGGACGGGGAAGACGGAGGTGGTAAAACCGCTGCGACGTCTGCTCAACGAGGTGTTCGGCGCGGGATCGGAAATCGCCGTGGCCTCGTCGAACAGCGCTGCGCGCGTCATCGGGGGGGGGGCGATCCACAGCGGCTTCGGGCTGAGCGGCCAGCAGGCCATGGACATCAGAACGCTGTCTGGACAGAAGGTCGATGACATCGTGGACCGCATGAACGACCTCAAGGCCGTCATCGTGGAGGAGGTGTCCATGGTGCCGCCCCAGCTTCTCGGCGCTGCATCGTTTCGCATGTGCAAAGCCCGTAAGGCTCAGTGTAATTGCGATGTGAACCTGTACATGGCGCGGGGCCACATGTTCGGGAAGGTTCCGATTGTCATGTTCCTGGGGGATTTTGATCAGTTGGGGCCGGTGAGCGGCAAGGGCAGAAGGTCTTCCTTGCTGCAGCCCGAGTCGCCCGAGGCGCCGGTTCACGTCCGCAATGGGCAGTCCATGTTCCTGGACGGGCTCACCCACGCGATGTTTCTGTACGAGACGCACCGCTTCAAGGACCGTCTCGTTGCTCCGCACGCGCCCTGCCCTTTCATGCCCGGCTTCTTGAAGACCATGAGGCAGGGCAAAAAGTTTACGGCCGAGCAGAAAAGGATGGTGCAAAAGTGGGTGGTCCGACCTGGTAAGAACGACAAGCGGTTGCAGGACCCCCATGTCAAGGACGGGTTCGAGATGGGCATCGCCTGGGAGGCCGTGCACAGGCAGATGCAGTATCGGGCCGTGCGAGAGGCCAGGGATAGAGGGCAGATGCTGCTGTACGTGCAGGCCGTGGACCTGCCTCCAAGGCCATTCGGTGCGGAGCATCACAAGGCCATGCTTCAGGTGCCGAACGTGAACAACACTGGTCACCTCATCGGCATGTGCCCGCTGTACATCGGCATGCGTGTGCGGTTGAACGTGAAGTTGTCGGCGAAGCACCAGATCGTCCAGGACGCCGTGGGGGAAGTCGTGGACGTGAGGTTCCACCCGCGAGAGTTCGAGACGCCAGACGCGGATTGGCGCGAAAAGAAGCTTCACGACGCCCACCGGATCGGTTATTATCGATGCAAATGTTTGCCGCGCGGTGTCCTCGTCAGGTTTGATGGCCTCGAGAAGGACTTTGGGTTCGGAAAAGGGGTTGTGCAGATCGCGCCGCACAGGGCGTCCTGGGAGTGGAGCCATCACTACGAAGACGAGGGCGAGCGAAAGCTTCGGAAGGTGAAGGTTACGAGGTACCAGATCCCGTTGCTGCCAGAGAAAGTTCGTACCGTGCAGACTGCGCAGGGCATGGGCATGGATGCGGCCACCATGGTGCTCCAGAAGCCCATGAACATGGGCGCCGATGACTGGTGGCTGCACCTGTACGTCATGCTCAGTCGCGTTCGCGTGGCCCACCGCGTGCTCGTCTACAACCTGCCGCCCTGGGACATTCTGGAGCGGGGCCCGCCCCAGTACGTCCGCGACGGTGTCCAACGCTTTGAAAAAAGATGCTCGAGAGTTTCGAAATCGCCAAGCAGAAGGCGCAGGAGTACGGCTGGGACGTGGGGGATGGGCCCGCCGCGCCGAGGGCCCCGGAGTCGAGCTCGGCGCCCGCGCCGCCGGTGGTGCCACGGGCGTCGCCGCTGGGCCCGTCTCGGGCCGCGGGGACCTCAGCGGGCGTCGGTGAGGCGGACGACGACGACGACGAAGCAGCCGGATCAGTTCCTTCGGACGGGGAGGCGGCCCCTGCGGCGTCTGTGCATACGCCTCTGCCCTCGCACGCGCTGCGCCCGGGTCAGGCTCTGACGGTGCCGCTGGCATACATTGCGCCGGACGCAGGGCTTGCGGGGCGGGGCAGGGGCCGCGGCCGCGGCGGTGACGCGACGGGGACCGGAGATGCGGTGGCGGCATCGTCGACGGGGATCGCTGTTTCGCGGGGGCGACGGCGCGCGGGTGGCGGCCGCGGTGCCGGTAGGGGCACCGTAGTGCCGTGGGATCTTTGGGGGGACATGTTTCGCACGGCGGCGACTGTTGGCGATGGTGCAGAGCCGCCAGAGCTGCGCCCGCTGGACCGGGATCTGTGCATGGCAGCTTACGGCGTGTCCCAGGAGGAGGTGACCAGGGAGCTGCAGTGGCACTGCGGCCGCGGCTCTGGCGTGGGCATCGCAAACCTCGGCAATACTTGCTTCGTGAGCGCAGTCGCGCAGGTGCTGCTACGCCTGGCTCCCTTCCGTCGGCTTCTCTACGTTCACGACCAGCGGTGCCCTCTGGGTGCGGCATCTTGCGCGGCGTGCGCGCTCGGAGCTCAGGCCACGGCTCTCTCTGTCCAGGGCGGGGGGGTCGACGCGGACGCGCCGCTGGCTGCCGCCGCGCGCGCGGGGCTTTTTGGTGAGCGAGAATTCACAGAATTCGATCAGCAAGGTAGACCGAAGCAATGCGACGCGTCAGAGTTCTTCTTGGCCGCCCTCCATGCTGTTACCGAGGTCGAACACCCCGTTTGTACCGCAAGGGGGGCTCACGGGCAGCGCAGTGTGCTCCAGCAGCACGTCTGCGGCATTGCGTTTCGGCAGCGGAGGCGATGCGCCGCGTGCACAGCAAGCTCGGACAAGGGGGGAAATTAAGACGTTTCTGAAGGTGGTGCCTTCCGAATTGCTCGGCCCCGACCACCGGGGGCCGTGCGATCTGGAGGACTTGATCCGGCTGGGATTAAGGCATGTCGGTGAGCCAGGGCCAGGATGTCCGGCGCACGCTCACCTCGATGATGCTCAGAGGGCGGCGGCCGGGGTCTGTCAAGGCATCAAGGTATATACAGGCAATCTCTGGGAGCGGTCGCCGCCGGTGCTCTTCGTGATCGTTGAGCGGGTGATAGGCCATTGGTACGACAGACGCCCTGTGCGCTTTCCTCAGATTCTGCGGCCTGTGGATTCCGAGTGCGAGTGCGATTTCTCGGGGGTCGTGGTGCACCAGGGCGAAAGCGCGACGAGCGGACACTATTATGCGTATGCATCCGTGGGCGTGAACGAATACGCCAAATTCGACGACAGTGCTGTCCAGCTCCAGACTTGGGCGCAGATCGCCGGAAACCACCAGGTGCACATTGGCGCCTATGTGTTTGCGTATGTGCGCAGGGCGGGTCCGCGGGGCGGAGGCGGCGGGCGCGCGGCGGCGGGGTCTGCGGGGGGCGCCAGCGGCAGCGCTGGTGCGGGACCGTCTGGTGCGCCGCCGGCTCCGCCGACTGCGCCTCTCGGGCATGCAGGCGGGCGCGCGGCGGGGTCTGCGGGGAGCGGCGGCGGCGGCGCTGCTTCCAGCGCCGCTGCCGCGCCGTCTGCGCCGCCGAGTGCGCCCGCCGGGCAGCAGGCGTCGGGCGGCGAGCCACCGGGCAAGCGGCGTCGGGCGGGTGGCGGGGATCCTGGCGCTGGCGACGGGGGCCCCAGCGCTTCGGGGCAGCCGCAGCCGCCATCGCGCAGGGGCAAGAAGCGCGGGCTGTCCCCGCCAGCTCCGGGCCGCGCGGGCGACGAGGACGACGACGCTGGCAGGGCCGCTGGCGTTCCGTCCGCGGACCCTGTGCCTGCTGGAGTCCAGCCAGGCGCGGGGGCGTCGCTCGCGGGGGACGAATGGCGGCGCTTTACGCCAGAAAACATTGACCCCGCGAAGTGCATGGCTCGGACGTGGGGGAACGGAGCTGGCGGGCAATGCCGGAGCGCGCAAAAGCAGGGATGCGGGGATCTGTGCGGGCTGCATTTCAAGCAGCAGCACAAAGATGGTTGGCATGGGCGTGTGGACGGGCCCATCCCGGAGGGAAAGTTGAAGGTGTTCAAGGAGAAGAACGCAGGGAAGGCCCCGCGTGCGGCGCCCGCGGCTGAGGCTGGCGCGGTGCCCGGCAGCGATGGCGTCGCCGCGAGGGCGCCGACAGGGGGCGGCGAGGGTGCTGGACGGGCTAGCGCAACCAATGCGGCTTCGGAGCCATCCTCGGGCGGCTAGCGCGGGGGGCGTGGCGGGCGCGCGACGGCGAGGGAAATCGCCGCCGCTGCCGCGGAGGAGCGCGCGCGGCAGGAGGGTCCCGAAGAACGGCGGACGCGCTTGGGCATCGCCGAGCACAACAAGCGGCAGGAGTTGCTCGGCCAGGTCGCTGGAGCCTTCCGATTGCGCCAGGAGGACGTGCCCGTCAGCATCGGCAGGTGGACCGACGAGAAGCTGCGACAGACGTTGCGCCGCCTGCGCCCGGAAAGAGATGACGTGGTGAGCGAGCCAACGATTGTGGCGCTGTCGGAGGTGGCTCTCTGAGTGCTGCGCCTCGACGGCGGCTCTCTGAGTGTTTGCCTGTGTGTCTGTGTGTCTGTGAGTCTGTGTGTCTGTGTGTCTGTGTGTCTGTGTGTCTGTGTGTCTGTGTGTCTGTATGTCTGTGTATTTGAGTTTCTCTGTGTCTGTGTGTCTGTGTGTCTAGGTGTCTGTGTGTCTGCGTGTCTGCGTGTCTGTGTGGCTGTGTGTCTGTGTGTCTGTGGTCTGTGTGTCTGTGTGTCTGTGTATATGTGTCTCTGTTTGTCTGTGTGTCCGTGTCTGTGAGTCTGTATGTCTGTGTGTCTGTGCGTTTGTGTGTCTGTGTGTCTGTGTGTCTCTGTGCGTGTGTGTCCGTGTGTCTCTCTGTCTGTGTGTCTGTGTGTCTGTGTGTCCGTGTGTGCGTGTCCTTGTCTGTGTGAGCCCCGCGCTTTGCCCCTCCCCCTCCTCCCCTTCCCCTGGCGCTCCGCGTGGGCGGAGTGGCTGGAATGGAGGGGGGGCTGGCCCCGCACAGGCTGAACTATCTGCAGCAGAGTGTACGGTACACAACATTGTTCGTTTGCTTGGTGAGTTTGAGTCTTACTTTACTTGATCGTGTGTTGTGAAAGATTGTGCTCACGCGGATTGAATAAGAGCTTTGTTCGTTGTTGTATTGCCCGCGTGTTTGACGCGGCTGATATCTCATGGGCTTCGCTCTTGTCACTTGTCCGTGTGCTTGGCGCGGTTTTGACTCGCATGATCATGCAAATAAGAGTCTCTGCCGAGACGGACACTGCGACTGGGCCGTCAGGCCCGTGAGAGTCGTTGCCAGCCAGCCTCCCTCCTCCGGAGCGCCAGCGGGAGTGGCGGGGGGCGGGGTGCGTAGAGGGCCGCGTGGGGGTCGCGGGGGAGGGAGGGGTGTCTGTGTGGCTGTGTGTCTGTGTGTTTGAGTGTTCTTGTGTCTGTGTCTGTGTGTCTGTGTGCCGGTGTGTCAGTGTGCCTGTGTGTCTGTGTGCCTGTGTGTATGTGTGTCGGTGCGTCTGTGTGTCTGTGTGTCTGTGTGTCCGCGTGTCTGTGTGTCTGTGTGTGTCTGTGTCTGTGTGTGCGTGCGCTTGTGTGTCTGTGTGTCCGTGGGTCTGTGTGACTGTGTGCTTGTGTGCCTGTGTGTCTTTGTGTCTGTGTGTCTGTGTGTCTGTGTGTCTGTGTGTCTGTGTTTCCGTGTTTCTGTGTGTCTTTGTGTCTGTGTGTCTGTGTGTCAGCGTGTCTGTGTGTCTGTGTCTGGCATGCGTGTGCGCTGGTGTGCGTTTGCGTGTGTGTGTGTGTGTGTGTGTGCGTGTGCGTGTGTCTGTGTC
Source organism: Prorocentrum cordatum (assembly GCA_963575745.1). Classification (NCBI taxonomy): domain Eukaryota; class Dinophyceae; order Prorocentrales; family Prorocentraceae; genus Prorocentrum; species Prorocentrum cordatum. Next base: position 52,276 of record CAUYUJ010021405.1, read on the forward strand.
TGCGTGAGTGTTTGCGTGCGTGTGTGTGTGTGTGCGGGTGTTTGCGTGTGGGCGTGGGCATCTTTGTGCGGGAGTGGCCGCCGCTGCCGACGGTTCTGGGGGGCCAGCGCGACCTTGGCGGCGCCGGCCTCGTCGGGGGGCGGTGGGGGCTGGGCGACTTCGAGGATTGTGTGTCCGTGTGTCTGTGTTCCTTTTTGTATATGTGTCTGTGTGTCTGTGTGTGTGTGTCTTTTGTGAGTATGTGTGTCTTTGTGTCGTGTGCCTGTGTGTCTCGGTGTCTGTGTGGCTGTGTGTCTGTGTGTCTGTGTGTCAGCGTGTCAGTGTGGCAGTGGCAGTGTGTCACTGTGTCAGTGTTTGTCAGTGTGTCAGTGTGTCTGCGTGTCTGTGTGTCTGTGTGTCTGTGTGTCTGTGTGACCGTGTGTCCGTGTGTCTGTGTGTATGTGTATGTGTGTCCGTGTGTATGCGTGGTCTGTGTGTCTGTGTGTCTGTGTCTGCGTCTCTGTGTGTCTGTGTGTCTGTGTCTGTGCGTCGGTGGGCTTGTGTGTTTGTGTTTCGGTGTGTCTGTGTTTCTGTGTACCTGTGTGTCTGTATGTCTATGTGTCTCTGTGTCTGTGAGTGAGTGTGTCTGTGTGTCAGTGCGTCAGAGTGTCCGTGTGTGTGTCTCTGTGTCTGTGTGTGTGTCTGTGCGTCTGTGTTTCTGTGTGTCTGTGTGTCTGTGTGTCTGTGCGCGTGTGTATGCGTGGCAGTGTGTGGGTGTGTGTCTGCCTGTGCGCGCGCGGCGCTGGAACCCCCGCGCTTTGCCCCTCGCACTCCTCCCCCCCCTCCGGCGCTCCGCGAGGGCGGAGTGGCTGGGGTGGAGGGAGGTCCGGCCCCAAAATGGGGTGGTGCCTCCCCCCACCTGGGCCAGAAAGAACTCCGTAGGGGAACCCCACCTGGGCCAGAAAGAAACCAGATCACAAAAGTTTTGAATGGCTATCGCCGTCTATACCGCCGTCTTCGTTTGGAGTATGAATTACCACCGTCAAGGAAAAGGAGGAGAAACCGTCTCTATAACTTGGAAGGAGTGGAGGATAGAGAGGTATGGAACAAAGTTATCTGGCAGATGCTCATGAATAAGGTATCGTGTGCCCAGACTCGTGTTGCCAATCTAGAGGTGCTGCAGTCTCTCAGACAGGCTGCGGAGCTGGAGGCTCCACCGTGCACCATCGCGCTGGCGAATGTGCTTTGCTGCAGGGGAAGAATGCAGCGTAATCGCGCGACGGGGACTGATGGAGTGCCTGCAGAGATGCTCCTTCGATTGTCGTGGAAAACGTTGAGAGAGGTGCGAAGGATATTCGAGGCTGTGTTCCATAGACAGATTCCGTATCCTGATTGTTGGAGGGGGATCATAGTGAGTGTGATGCCCAAAAATCAAAACACGACGGATGCAAAGGAAACGAGACTACTGTGTATTCAAAATGCGTTATCTAAACTCTATTCTATGTGTGTGGTCAAGTTAGCGGAGGATTATATGGAGGAGGTGGGGATGTTTCGTAGATTTGGTGTGTATGGATTTGTGAGAGGACGTAGGCCATATGAGATTACGACTGCATTGAAACATTTAGGTCAACATGCTAGCACATATCAGCACGCAGATGATCAATTACATGTTGCTCTCGCTGATGTTTATCAAGCTTTTGATCATTGTACGGTTGCTAACTTCAGTTCTGCCATGGCATATTGTAGTATACCATATGTTATCCAGCATGCGATGATTGAATCCCTGGTTTATAGTGATGTTGAGATCTCGTGTGAGAATCTCGACTTCGAGCAGTTCTCAAAGGTGTCCTGGGATCGCTGTATACGTGCGGGCGGACCTGAAGGACCGTTTGCCTTTAATTGTATTGCCGTGGCGATGTGGGGGGGACTGTTCGAGAAATGGGACGAACAGAAGTTGGGGTATAGGGTCGAGTTCCGAGCGAGTGCGAGAGACGAAAATGAGAGCGTCGAAACAGCGTCGGTTTACTTGAATCATGCCTTATGGGCTGATAACATCGTTGTCTTGGCGAACTCGGCGTCGGATTTGGCTCAGAGGATGTTGGCGATGACGCGCTCACTTGAGAAATACAGTATGCGATGGAAAGAGGCGTCCCTGGAGTATTTAGTTTTCGGTGACCCTCTGGAGTATGATGAGAATGAACATATCGTTCTGACCATGGACCTGGTGATCAGAGGATTTCAGGGCCCAGAACGTGTGTTGAGATTTCGCAGAAGGGCTGAGGTTCATCTTCTAGGAGTTTGTATTCCAGCTATATTTCCTCGATATCATGCGGATGTAGCGTACAGATTGGACAAAGGAAGACATGCTTTCTATGTTGACATTAAGTTCTATACCAGCAGATGTATACCATTGGAGGAAAAGTATTCTAGATATCAGCAGCTTGTTCAGTCGACAGTATTGCATGGATTAGATGGAGTGGCAGCAGATGAAAGTTCGATTGAGAGACTTCATGTGTTTGAGGGAGAATGCTCGCTCATAATATTGAGAACGAGACATCTTCCTGATGAGCCGTGGGGCGAGTATACACATCGGAAGTACAGCCGATGTAGGAAAGCTTTTCATGATCACGGGTATCAGTCGCTGGTGCAAAAATTCTTGTATCGCCAGTGGTTGCTTGCATTAGATGTGGTGTCATTTGCAAAATATCTACCTCATGATATGCCGCAGAGCGACAGGGCATGGAGGGACTCAAGGTTGGCAATGCTTGCATACGGAGTCCGATATGATGAGTGGCGGCAGAATTTCGGGGATATCATGCACAGGTACAACTCAAAAAGAAAACGGGCAGAGGAGGGCAGCTACCGCAAAAGGAAAAGAGGGATTGACGCGACGGGTCTACATGCATGGCACTATCCTTTCGAAAAATATTGGGGTGGTCAGTGGTGGAGAGATTTCCAGCCTGAAAGCTGGAGAGAGTTTGCACTATCTACGGTTGGTGAGGAGAAGTTCCGTTTGTTCCAGTCAAAGGTTAAAGGATCAGGAGTGAGACGCACAGTGTATGATATGGAAGAGGAGGGTGGAAATGAGGCAACACGCAAAAGGAGGAGGAAGGAGGAGGAGGTCCAGCATGAAATCATCGCCAGACGTCTAGCACTACCAAACATGAAAGCAACAGAGTGGGATTTCAAAACACATGGTTTTGGAGTGGAGATCTGTGGGGATTCTCTTCTTATCATATCCTGGCTCCTAGGCAAGTGGGCGGTAACAGACTACACGCATCGAAAAAGAATAGGCTATATCATTGACATTATGAGCAGTTTGACGGAGATCTATGGAGTTCGGGCACCTTCGAATGGCAGGGATCCTTTTAAGCATGAGTTTCGCGAAGTAAATGAGCACGCAGATCGACTCACACATGATGCCCGCGAGGGCAGATCACATGAATGGAAGCGCTCTTTTTGCATGACACACACATATGGACATATAACACCTATCGCATTGAGGGGGTCCTTCGATGGCGGTAAATCTGAGGATGGAGTAGGATGTGGTGCACGGCTCGAGGCGGCGTTCATATCCAGGTCCGACAGGATAGAAGGCAAGTTTTCGACCGTGTCCTGGCCGCTCGTCTGGGAAAAAGCATGGTTGATTCCGTCAGAGAGCACAGTCACACAGGCTGAACTATCTGCAGCAGAGTGTACGGTACACAACATTGTTCGTTTGCTAGGTGAGTTTGAGTCTTACTTTACTTGATCGTGGATTGTGAAAGATTGTGCTCACACGGATGAATAAGAGCTTGCTCTTTGTTGTGTTGCCTGCGTGTTTGACGCGGATGATATCTCATGAGCTTCGCTCTTGTCACCTGTCCGTGTGCTTGGCATGGTTTTGACTCGCATGATCATGCAAATAAGAGTCTCTGCCGAGACGGACACTGCGACTGGGCCGTCAGGCCCGTGAGAGTCGTTGCCAGCCAGCCAGCCTCCCCCCTCCGGAGCGCCGGCGGGGAGGCCGGGGGCGCGTGGTGTGTGTGCTTGTGCGATTTGTGTGCGTGTGCGTGTCCGTGGGTGTGTATGTGAGATGTTGTGTGTTTGTCTGTGTGTGTGTGTGTGTGCGCGTTCGCGCGTGTGTTTCGACCTCTGCGCGTGGATGTGTGTGTGTGTGTGTGCGTGTGTGTGTGCGTGTGTGCTGAGCATGATGGCGTGCGTTTGTGTCCTCGTGTTGTATGTGTGTGCCCGTGTGTGCGTGCTCATGTGCGTGTGCTCGTTTGTGTGAGTGCCTCTTTGCTATCCGGGTTTTGTGAGTGCCTCTTCGCTATCCGGGTTTTGTGAGTGCCTCTTCGCCTCTTGGCTCAAGGCGTCTGGATCCCAGGCGTCTGGATCCCACAGGCGCCTGGATCCCAGGCGTCTGGATCCCACAGGCGTCTAGCGTGTGGGGGGGGGGGCGCGTCGCCGCGGGCGGCGCGGCAGCCGTCGCTGCCTTCGTCGTCTTCTTCGGGTTCAGCGAGATCGAGGTCAGCTAGGCCGCTGCACTTGTTATTGTTATTGTGTGTGCTAGGCCGCCTGCACTTGTTATTGTTATTGCTACTGCTGTAATTGTCTCTTTTCCTCTCACTTGGGAAGACGGAGTGCTGGGGATCCGACTTCAGTCACGCTGACTGGGACTATCTAGCCAGACGGGTCGGGACACCTCGAAGTGACAGGAGAGCTGTTATTTGTGTGCCATCGCTCACACCAACAGTACCGCTTGTGCAGGGTGAAGGTTACGATTTCAATATCTTGCGTAACCACTTTGTGCAGGGTGAAGGTTGCGATTTCAATATCTTACACAGCCACAAAAGAAAGATGGCTGCAGCAGGTTCTTCAGTTTCAGGTGCTGCACCAGCGATGCCAGCAGGTTCTTCAGTTTCAGGTGCTCCAGGCTTGCATGCGACGGGCCAGGACATGACAATTGATGATGGGGGTGGGGCGTTTGCTAGAGCTGTCCGTGCTCGTAATGTCAAAGGAGGAGGGAAAGGAGAAGGAGGAGGTACGGGACAAACATTTGGGTGCGAATGAGGTTGCCCAGGAAGCTGGCCTTGACATTGAACAGATGTTTCGATCTATCATGACGGGACAACAGACTATGACGGCTGACGTGCAATCGTTCAGGAACTCTATTCGTACGGAAATGGACGGTCTGAAAACATCTCTGGACTCCAGGGTCTCGAAAACAGAGTCGGCGATCCAGGACCTCACCAATGAAGTTCAGAAGCTCAAGCAGGGGGACGGGCTGTCGGTAGCAAGTGGATCCACGAAGGCGGGTACGGACAGACACGATCCTGCTTGGAATCCACGTTATGTTGAGTTCAAGGGATGGGTGTCAAGGGAGGGATGGAGGAACCGTGAGATACGTCAGCGGGAGGCTCTTTCACAGGAGGCACTGACGACGGCGATGAATGGTCTTATTGACTCTAAACAAATTGATGCTACACAGAGGGTGGCACTGGACTTGGATCGGACGGTTCAGGAGAATACTGGTAGATATTGGCCGTACACGAGGGGTAGGATCTATTTCAAGCCAGGTACATCCTCTGAGATCCTATGGGAAGCGAAACGTGTGTGGGAGAATGACTACAGGCGGGGACTCACTTCATTGCCTCCCAATGTGCGATTTCAAGTTGAATGCCAGCCATGGAAGATAGAACATGTTCGGGCGGTAGGAAGGTTTCAAGCACTATTTTCTGATATCAAGGGCAATGCGACGGCTATTCTTCGAGGTGAGACGGGTCCGCCAATGACATATATGTGGTATATGCCGAATGCTGAGGATACTACACAAAAGACGTTGATTGCAGAATGGGGACCGACAAAAGGATGGAACCTCTATGGCGCCAATTTGACACACGTTGAGCCTGACATTAACCAGGTGCAGTTTCTTCAGACACTACGGTGCCCTAATCATTGACGGGGCGGTAGGGCTGCGACAGAGACCGTTGTCGCAACCTGGAATGTGCAGAAAATATCCGACGGTCAAGTACCCAACCTGGTCGCTGCATGTGAAGCCAGGTCAATTCAAATGGTGTGCCTGCAAGAGTGTGAGCATACCAGTGCAAATACTTTTAATAGATGTGGATGGGAGATTCACTATAGCTCCTGCTCCAAGGCGGCGGTTGCATGGTGCAGGGATTGGGCACCACATGTGATTGCACGACGGAGTGGGGTACGATTTGCGTGTGTCGAATTCAGGGGTGCTCTAGTTACATCAGTGTATCTACCATGCGTGATGCGTGAGGTGGACCACTTGGGGGAATACTTAGATGTACTTACAAAGTGCAGTGTTACTATGTTTCAAACTACACAGGCTGGAGTCATACCATGGGTGGGGATGGATGCTCAGACGGAACTTGAGCCAGATATGCTGGGAATGACGGGAGGAGGTCTTATGCAGGTGGACGGGGGGCGGGAGGAGGCGAACTACCATGCAGAGAGGAGGGACATGCTTATGAGGTTTATGAGTGCTTGGGGGATCTGTGCGGCGAACACATATGGAGCTCGACGTATCACACATGTACCGTACTGTTCCACACATGTGCAGCGTGTGCTTGACTATATACTCATCCCTACACGTTGGTGCGCGGATGAGGCAAGAGCTAACCAGGAAATGATATGCCAGGTCCAGTTTGTAGAACCCATCAAAGCTACGCCAGGTATGCGTGCAAAAGCCTGTGCCTATAGTGATCGCGCTCTCGTCTGGGTAAATCTCAAGACTACGGAGATCAGACGCCCAGCTTTGCCACCCCGCCCTGTGTCCATGGTTGGCTGGCAGCCGACGGATGACACGGCGAGGAACATGTTTCGTGTGCTTGCGGATGTGTCGATTGAGGGGCTTGCATCTGACACGGTAGGGGCGGACCTACAGCAGGTCGGACGGGTACTCTTGGAGACGGCAAAGCTTGTGGATCACACTAAGGGGCGCCCAAACTGCAAACCTATTCAGAGGCCCAGGGAGCTCATGGAGGTGGAGTCTGCCATCAGGCGTGGGGCCCTTGGGATTACTCGTAAACAACTGCTGCGTAGGAGGAAGACCCTTCGGAGACAGCATAGAAGGAACCAGCTCCTGCAGGACCACAAGGGATCCAGTAGGACCTCACGGTGTATCCTCAAGGAGCTGGAGTGTGAGGGTGTGCTGACAATGGACAGGACTAGGTGGAGTACGGAGATCACTAGGTATGCGACGGCGTCTTACACGAACTCGGAGGAGGAAAAACGGACTTTGGAGGCCTTTCAGGAGCTCAGACACAACGACCGTGGGGTGGAGGGAAGAGTCATCACGATGGGCATGCTCATGCAGGCTCGTGCGTCTTTGAAGCCTGGCACGGCACCCGGTAGCGATGGAATCGTTGCTGAGGTAATCCGTGAGTTGCCGTGGAGGAGCCTCTTGTTTGTGCGGCGTGCTTTCCAGAGGATTTTCGAGCAGGGAGCCTCTAGCCCTGAGACGTGGAGGCAGCTCAGTATCCAACTTGTGCCGAAGATGCGGGATGCTACACGACTCTCCAACACCAGAGGGATTTGCCTGATCAGTGTGATGAGTAAATGGTACATGACATGTGTGTTGCAGTTTATTGATGCATTTCCTGTGAACCGACGGTTGTGCACATGCGGGTTTGAGAAGGATCAGAAGGTCACTAACGTCACGGCACCACTATCACATCTTACTAGACATGCAAATGTGTGGGGGAAGGCGGAGTCTATGCACGTGGGAGTCTTGGACATACACAAGGCGTTCGATAATGTCACACTGCGCACTATCATCAAGGCCATGCTGTACCTTAAGTACCCCGTGTGCCTCATCAGAGCTATTGTGGAGCCCATGCTGGATAACATTGCTACCTTTGAGTTTCAGAACGTGTGCGGCGATGAGGTGCGATACAATACATCGGTCCGAACGGGAGGTAAGGAGGGACCTCTACTTTTCAATGTTGTCTTGGAGGCCATCTGGGGATCTGTGATTCAGACTTGGGATACCTCAGGATACGGTGTCCGACTGGAAGGGGAGGGGACGGACGGTGCTCTTGTACACCACTTCTTGTGGGCGGACAATGTCACGCTCTGTGCTGCATCGCAACTCCAGCTACAACAGATGATCGGTAGGATGACGGTAACACTCAGACGGGCAGGGATGGACTGGAAGGAGGATTCTTTGGCATATGTACTTTTTTGGCCAGACGTACACCTGTGGCGATCCGCCGCTGCTCTGCCCGCTCTCGCCAGCCATCTGTGCGATTTCTGCAGATGAGGATCTCCCAGAGCACTTGCGCTCGACTGTTGTAATGCCGAGGAAGGAGGAGGTGGAGGTACTAGGAGTGAAGCTCAGTTCGGAAATCAAAGGTTACCACGGTTTGTATCATCGACTGGAGAAAGGGAGGAAGGCCTATTTGCTGACATTCAGTTTTACCGCTCCAGATCGGTCTCACTCAAGGAGAAGTTTCGCAGGTACGCCGCTCGTGTGCAGTCTGTGGTGTACCGCGGATTTATAGGCTGGCCGTGCAACCTTCGACTGCTGGAGAGGATTAAGGTCTGGGAGGGGAGGTGTCTCAACGGTATGCGAGGATTACACAAGAGGGAGGAGGAGACGTGGGAGGAGTTCAGGGACAGGACCACACCGAAGTCATACGAGCTATTCTTGCAGGCTGGCCACTGCAGTCTCTTAGAGAAGGTGGTCAGAGCCAATTTCGAGTTTGCGTTGGAGCTGGCCCAGTTTCATGATCGGGCCTTCGCCTCCACTGACATGCGTGGAGCACGAGCCTGGCGCCAGACGCTTCAGGCCATGTTACACTGTGCGGGGGGATGGTCACTACGGAGGGACACACTTGTATCCAGGTTCACGGGAGCCAGGAGGAGGGAAGGTACGAGGAGAGTGGGAGGGAGAGCGCATGCAAGCACTGACAGCTGGCATTGTCTTATGCTGGCGGCGAGTGGTAATTTACGCTGGTTCAGCATCAAGTGGAATGCGACGGACTGGTGGAATGTAGTTGCGTGCATGACGAAAATACAGCCTCGATGGGAACCCATCTTCAGGAAACCGCCCTGTGCTCCTTGTCCTGTGGATACGTGGGACTCCCCTGAGGACTCCGACAGGCTCGCTCGTAGGATTGCCCACGGGTATAACAACGAAACTGTCTGGCAGGAAGGCTCGGAGGGCTCATTATCCGTTGAAATGACAGGAGATAGTATGTGTGTGGTGAACTGGGCCCGAGGGATCTGGGAATGCCGTGATCGTTCGTACCGCAGGAGAGTGCATGGTCTACAAAATGATATGAATCAACTTGCTGAGGATTACGACATCAGGTGTGCCACTGTAGGGACGGATCCGTGGAAGCATATCTACAGAGAGTTCAATTGTGTTGCGGATGAGCTGACTTGGGAGGCGAGGAGGGGAAGGACGGGAAGATGGATTGACTTCAGATATTTGCGACAACAGAGACATTGTATCAAACGTATCCGTGGAGGATGGGACGGTGGCGTGAGTGTTGAAGGCTCTGCTCTAGGTTGCTATGTGGAGGTCTCATTTGGGGACAACCACTGGCGACGAGTTTTCCAGGAGGCTTCTTTACTCCCTCTGGGGGCCACTGTTACAGATAGCGAGCTCACAGCTTGTGAACGCCTGCTCCAAGGTGTTCGGCAGATTATCTCTGAGATCCTCGGGCCTCCAACCCCAAAGAGGTTGAGAGGGCGTGAGGGACCCTAGGGACTCTGCGCGGCTAGGGCGCACGCGCCCTGTGTAGCCGACCCCAACACCCAACCAAGTTCCCGGATGGAAAGGCGTCTGGATCCCACAGGCGTCTAGCGTGTGGGGGGGGGCGCGTCGCCGCGGGCGGCGCGGCAGCCATCGCTGCCTTCATCGTCTTCTTCGGGTTCAGCAAGATCGAGGTCAGCTAGGCCGCTGCACTTGTTATTGTTATTGTGTGTGCTAGGCCGCCTGCACTTGTTATTGTTATTGTTACTGCTGTAATTGTCTCTTTTCCTCTCTCTTGGAAAGACGGAGTGCTGGGGATCCGACTTCAGTCACGCTGACTGGGACTATCTAGCCAGACAGGTCGGGACACCTCGAAGTGACAGGAGAGCTGTTATTTGTGTGCCATCGCTCACACCAACAGTACCGTTTGTGCAGGGTGAAGGTTACGATTTCAATATCTTGCGTAACCACTTCGTGCAGGGTGAAGGTTACGATTTCAATATCTTACGCAGCCACAAAAGGAAGATGGCTGCAGCAGGTTCTTCAGTTTCAGGTGCTGCACCAGCGATGCCAGCAGGTTCTTCAGTTTCAGGTGCTCCAGGCTTGCATGCGACGGGCCAGGACATGACAATTGATGATGGGGGTGGGGCGTTTGCTAGAGCTGTCCGTGCTCGTAATGTCAAAGGAGGAGGGAAAGGAGAAGGAGGAGGTGCGGGACAAGCATTGGGTGCGAATGAGGTTGCCCATGAAGCTGGCCTTGACATTGAACAGATGTTTCGATCTATCATGACGGGACAACAGACTATGACGGCAGACATGCAATCGTTCAGGAACTCTATTCGTACGGAAATGGACGGTCTGACAACATATCTGGACTCCAGGGTCTCGAAAACAGAGTCGGCGATCCAGGACCTCACCAATGAAGTTCGGAAGCTCAAGCAGGGGGACGGGCTGTCGGTAGCAAGTGGATCCACGAAGGCGGGTACGGACAGGCACGATCCTGCTTGGAATCCACGTTATGTTGAGTTCAAGGGATGGGTTTCAAGGGAGGGATGGAGGAACCGTGAGATACGTCAGCGGGAGGCTCTTTCACAGGAGGCACTGACGACGGCGATGAATGGTCTTATTGATTCTAAACAAATTGATGCTACACAGAGGGTGGCACTGGACTTGGATCGGACGGTTCAGGAGAATACTGGCAGATATTGGCCGTACACGAGGGGTAGGATCTATTTCAAACCAGGTACATCCTCTGAGATCCTATGGAAAGCGAAACGTGTGTGGGAGAATGACTACAGGCGGGGACTCACTTCATTGCCTCCCAATGTGCGATTTCAAGTTGAATGCCAGCCATGGAAGATAGAACATGTTCTGGCGGTAGGAAGGTTTCAAACACTATTTTCTGATATCAAGGGCAATGCGACGGCTAGTCTTCGAGGTGAGACGGGTCCGCCAATGACATATATGTGGTATATGCCGAATGCTGAGGATACTACACAAAAGACGCTGATTGCAGAATGGGGACCGACAAAAGGATGGAACCTCTATGGCGCCAATTTGACACGCGTTGAGCCTGACATTAACCAGGTGCAGTTTCTTCAGACACTACGGTGCCCTAATCATTGACGGGGCGGTAGGGCTGCGACAGAGACCGTTGTTGCAACCTGGAATGTGCAGAAAATATCCGACGGTCAAGTACCCAACCTGGTCGCTGCATGTGAAGCCAGGTCAATTCAAATGGTGTGCCTGCAAGAGTGTGAGCATACCAGTGCAAATACTTTTAATAGATGTGGATGGGAGATTCACTATAGCTCCTGCTCCAAGGCGGCGGTTGCATGGTGCAGGGATTGGGCACCACATGTGATTGCACGACGGAGTGGGGTAAGATTTGCGTGTGTCGAATTCAGGGGTGCTCTAGTTACATCAGTGTATCTACCATGCGTGATGCGTGAGGTGGACCACTTGGGGGAATACTTAGATGTACTTACAAAGTGCAGTGTTACTATGTTTCAAACTACACAGGCTGGAGTCATACCATGGGTGGGGATGGATGCTCAGACGGAACTTGAACCAGATATGCTGGGAATGACGGGAGGAGGTCTTATGCAGGTGGACGGGAGGAGGGAGGAGGCGAACTACCATGCAGAGAGGAGGGACATGCTTATGAGGTTCATGAGTACTTGGGGGATCTGTGCGGCGAACACATATGGAGCTCGACGTATCACACATATACCGTACTGTTCCACACATGTGCAGCGTGTGCTTGACTATATACTCATCCCTACACGTTGGTGCGCGGATGAGGCAAGAGCTCACCAGGAAATGAGATGCCAGGTCCAGTTTGTGGAACCCATCAAAGCTACGCCAGGTATACGTGCAAAAGCCAGTGCCTATAGTGATCACGCTCTGGTCTGGGTAAATCTCAAGACTACGGAGATCAGGCGCCCAGCTTTGCCACCCCGCCCTGTGTCCATGGTTGGCTGGCAGCCGACGGATGACACGGCGAGGAACATGTTTCGTGTGCTTGCGGATGTGTCGATTGAGGGGCTTGCATCTGACACGGTAGGGGCGGACCTGCAGCAGACGGCAAAGCTTGTGGACCACACTAAGGGGCGCTCCAACTGCAAACCTATTCAGAGGCCCAGGGAGCTCATAGAGGTGGAGTCTGCCATCAGGCGTGGGGCCCTTGGGAATACTCGTAAACAACTGCTGCGTAGGAGTAAGACCCTTAGGAGACAGCATAGGAGGAACCAACTCCTGCAGGACCACAAGGGATCCAGTAAGACCTCACGGTGTATCCTCAAGGAGCTGGAGTGTGAGGGTGTGCTGACAATGGACAGGACTAGGTGGAGTACGGAGATCACTAGGTATGCGACGGCGTCTTACACGAACTCGGAGGAGGAAAAACGGACTTTGGAGGCCTTTCAGGAGCTCAGACACAACGACCGTGGGGTGGAGGGAAGAGTCATCACGATGGGCATGCTCATGCAGGCTCGTGCGTCTTTGAAGCCTGGCACGGCACCCGGTAGCGATGGAATCGTTGCTGAGGTCATCCGTGAGTTGCCGTGGAGGAGCCTCTTGTTTGTTCGGCGTGCTTTCCAGAGGATTTTCGAGCAGGGTGCCTCTAGCCCTGAGACGTGGAGGCAGCTCAGTATCCAACTTGTGCCGAATATGAGGGATGCTACACGACTCTCCAACACCAGAGGGATTTGCCTGATCAGTGTGATGAGTAAATGGTACATGGCATGTGTGTTGCAGTTTATTGATGCATTTGCTGTGAACCGACGGTTGTGCACATACGGGTTTGAGAAGGATCAGAAGGTCACTAACGTCACGGCACCACTATCACATCTTACTAGACACGCAAATGTGTGGGGGAAGGCGGAGTCTATGCACGTGGGAGTCTTGGACATACACAAGGCGTTCGATAATGTCACACTGCACACTATCATCAAGGCCATGCTGTACCTTAAGTACCCTGTGTGCCTCATCAGAGCCATTGTGGAGCCCATGCTGGATAACATTGCTACCTTTGAGTTTCAGAACGTGTGCGGCGATGAGGTGAGATACAATAAATCGGTCCGAACGGGAGGTAAGGAGGGACCTATACTTTTCAATATTGTCTTGGAGGCCATCTGGGGATCTGTGATTCAGACTTGGGATACCTTAGGATACGGTGTCCGACTGGAAGGGGAGGGGGCGGACGGTGCTCTTGTACACCACTTCTTGTGGGCGGACAATGTTACGCTCTGTGCTGCATCGCAACTCTTGCTACAACAGATGATCGGTATGATGACGGTAACACTCAGAAGGGCAGGGATGGACTGGAAGGAGGACTCTTTGGCATCTGTACTTTTTGGCCAGACGTACACCTGTGGCGATCCGCCGCTGCTCTGCCCGCTCTCGCCAGCCATCTGTGCGATTTCTGGGGATGAGGATCTCCCAGTGCACTTGCGCTCGACTGTTGTAATGCCGAGGAAGGAGGAGGTAGAGGTACTAGGAGTGAAGCTCAGTTCGGAAATCAAAGGTTACCACGGCTTGTATCATCGACTGGAGAAAGGGAGGAAGGCCTATTTTGCTGACATTCAGTTTTATCGCTCCAGATCGGTCTCACTCAAGGAGAAGTTTCGCAGGTACGCCGCTCGTGTGCAGTCTGTGGTGTACCACGGATGTATAGGCTGGCCGTGCAACCTACGACTGCTGGAGAGGATTAAGGTCTGGGAGGGGAGGTGTCTCAACGGTATGCGAGGATTACACAAGAGGGAGGAGGAGACGTGGGAGGAGTCAGGGACAGGACCGCACCGAAGTCATACGAGCTATTCTTGCAGGCTGGCCACTGCAGTCTCTTAGAGAAGGTGGTCCGAGCCAATTTCGAGTTTGCGTTGGAGCTGGCCCAGTTTCATGAGCGGGCCTTCGCCTCCACTGACATGCGTGGAGCACGAGCCTGGCGCCAGACGCTTGAGGCTATGTTACACTGTGCGGGGGAATGGTCACTACGGAGGGACACACTTGTATCCATGTTCACAGGAGCCAGGAGGAGGGAAGGTACGAGGAGAGTGGGAGAGAGAGCGCATGCAAGCACTGACAGCTGGCATTGTCTTATGCTGGCGGCGAGTGGTAATTTACGCTGGTTCAGCATCAAGTGGAATGCGACGGACTGGTGGAATGTAGTTGCGTGCATGACGAACATACAGCCTCGATGGGAACCCATCTTCAGGAAACCGCCCTGTGCTCCTTGTCCTGTGGATACGTGGGGCTCCCCTGAGGACTCCGACAGGCTCGCTCGTAGGATTGCCCACGGGTATGACAACGAAACTGTCTGGCAGGAAGGCTCGGAGGGCTCATTATCGGTTGAAATGACAGGAGATAGTATGTGTGTGGTGAACTGGGCCCGAGGGATCTGGGAATGCCGTGATCGTTCGTGCCGCAGGAGAGTGCATGGTCTACAAAATGCTATGAATCAACTTGCTGAGGATTACGACATCAGGTGTGCCACTGTAGGGACGGATCCGTGGAAGCATATCTACAGAGAGTTCAATTGTGTTGCGGATGAGCTGACTTGGGAGGCGAGGGGGGGAAGGACGGGAAGATGGATTGACTTCAGATATCTGCGACAACAGAGACATTGTATCAAACGTATCCGTGGAGGATGGGACGGTGGCGTGAGTGTTGAAGGCTCTGCTCTAGGTTGCTATGTGGAGGTCTCATTTGGGGACAACCACTGGCGACGAGTTTTCCAGGAGGCTTCTTTACTCCCTCTGGGGGCCACTGTTACAGATAGCGAGCTCACAGCTTGTGAACGCCTGCTCCAAGGTGTTCGGCAGATTATCTCTGAGATCCTCGGGCCTCCAACCCCAAAGAGGTTGAGAGGGCGTGAGGGGCCCTAGGGACTCTGCACGGCTAGGGCGCGCGCGCCCTGTGTAGCCGACCCCAACACCCAACCAAGTTCAGTGTAATTTTTTCGACATCATATGTTGCCAGGAAGCTCTACGAGTCCCCCGGCGGTAACGAAGGTTCGAGGAAGCGGAGATTACCTCCCGCTCTCCCTCGGCCTTGGCCCGTCGGGGGCTCCTCGAGCTGCATCGTGCAGTCAGGCAGCCTGCCCCCTGGCCCGCCGCGCGGGGGCGCGTGGCGATCGGGCCACTTCGGCGACTTCGGCGAGTCCGAGGTAAGCAGGCCGCCTGCCTTTGTTTGTATTTGTTTGTGTGCATTGTTGCGGCATTTTGCCGCGTCGAGCTGGGCGGGACGAGCCAGAGTCAATCGATCGATTTGGACCGCTGGGGAGCCAACTTCGGACACTGGGAGTGGGAGTATCTTGCCAGACAGGTTGGTAGAGCTTGTCACGACGATAAAGATTCTCTAGTTGACATACCATCTGGACCACCTGATCTCTCTCCCACTTTACCTCACAATCCTGTTGCCCCATATAACTTTCATCAGTTAAGTGCGCATCTCAAACGTACTCGAGAAGATCGATCGTTCTGTGCGAAGTGGAATATCCCTTGTAACATCTCAGACGGCAAGATGGCTGCCTCATCAGCTGCTGCGGTCCCCGAGGTTTTCGCCATGGACGCCGCTGATATGCCCGTTCCAGGAGCCAAGGAGGAGGAGGTCCCATTGGGAAAACGTGTCAAAATTCAGACGGTTGAAGGCCTCGAGGAGGCCATGACTAAGGGGATGGACAAGATCACGACGCTTGTTGCATCTCTGGGAGGTAAGATGACTGAGGGCTTCCAATCAACACATCGGAGCATCACGGATCTCGGCACCCAACTCAATGCTCGTGTTGATTCGGTGGAGAAAAATGTACAGCAGGCGATGACGGACATTGATGCTATTACTAAGAAGGTTGAGGATCAGAGGCTCCAGATTATCCAGCTCCAGCAGGCTCCTGCAGGTGGGGCCCCCAGAGCAGGCACTTCTACGACAGCGTCCTCGGCGGAAACTCGGCAGTCCGTGCAGAATTTCACCCCATCGTTCGTCGAGCTCAAGGGATGGGTGACGGACTGGAGGGATGCAGAGAAGCGTCAGGAGGAGATGTTATCACAGCAGGCGTTGAATTCACTACTGAATGAGGTCCTGGCTGGAGAATGGTTCAGTGGTGTGAAGGAGTTTCTGGACCTGAACCAATCCAAGAGGTTCAACACAGGTCGAGAGGCATGGGGTTATTCGCGTGCTCGGCTCTATTTCCAGAATGGGGTTACCAGTGACCAGCTGTGGGATCTCCGTCGTCGACTCGTCGCCGCGATCGCCGACAACAAACTCCAGCACGCTCCCAGGGCCCTCAAGGTCCACGTGGAGGCCCCCCCCTGGAAGAAGCCCCATCTGGATGCCGCTGGGATCTTTCAGGCCAAGTTCAAGAGTTTCAAGAAGCATCATTCAAATCTCAGGGCTGAGACGGGACCACCGATTACGTTCATGTGGGGCTCCAGTGACCACTTACCACCTCCAGGGAAGATTGTGGCCAAGTTCTCTCTGCAGAATGGCTGGGAGATTACTCGTGCAATGAATCAGCTTGAGCCAGGGATCAACATTGATGAGTTGCGAGCGAGGATTTCCAGTACGAACTAGAGGTGCCACGACACCATTGCGTCATGGAATGTGCGTCGGGCAGGTGCAGAGAACGGCCATGACATAATTAATTCACTACGTCGTTTAGATGTGGGACTCGCGGGGTTGTGCGAGTGTCAGTTCCTTTCAGTTCGTGATCTCAGCATGCGAGGTTACACAATTTTTCGGAGTACTTGTCGGAAGGCTGCGGTGATTATGTCTAAGTCTTGGAGAGACTCGCTCAGAGCCACATATCGTGGCAAAGGTTTTGTCATTTGTAGTTATTCTAGTGTTACGGTTATTGTTGCATATATGCCACATGAGAGTATCAATGCCCTTACGGAAGAACAGTATGAGCATGATGTGTATGAACAGATATTGTTTGATATATCCCAAGTGCTTCGCACACATAGGTCTAAGTTCCCGAAGCAGCCGCAGGACCTGGTCTTCTTGACAGATGCTAACGTCGAACTCGAGCCAGATTCGGAGGTCAACGGCTTCAGAGTTACTGGATCAGGGCTTCTGGAGGCGTCTGGGATTGCTGGGGATTCTACGGAGATTGATACTGGGATGGAGGAAGGAGCGGATGACGGCAACCCGTATATGACTCAAACAAAACGTGGTGCACGTAAAACAAGACCTCATAGGGTTGTCTCGGGCTTCGAAATTCGACGGGCGTCTAGGCTGCAATCTATGAGGAGGGCCCTACTGGACTTCTGCGGGCTCTGGGGCATCAGGATGGAGAACACATTTGGGCAGAGGAGGGTTACTTTCAAATCAAGTACGGGGGTGGAGAAGGTACTCGACTATGTTGGTGTCAGCCGTCGTTTACACAGGCAGGAGATCACCGTAGGCTGGATGCTGCCTGCGGAAGTCGGCCACGCCTGGACGGAGCACCCATGCAGCAGATACGAGCGTGCGCTGTCTGACCACGCTTGCACAGTTGTTCGCTGGTCTTGTGCACCGTCTGCGAAGAGACGGACCCAGCTTGCTCGAAAATTCATCCACTTGCAACCGGTGTCGCAGCTGGAGCTTGCGAAGAACATGAACGATCGGGGCAGTCGTTACCGTGCTTTGTGCCAGGAAAATGCTGACCCAGAGGATCGCCAGGAGATGTTGGATATGCTGGGACCTGACCTCATAAAGGCCGCCGAGGAGACCCCCCAGAAAGATATCAATCCCAGGAATAATGTGCCAAAGAAGTCCGAGATCCACTGGGCCGCCCAGGAAAGTAAACGCGAAGCACTTCGTCGGGGGATAGAGAGGAGGCCAAACGGTGCTCAAAGATAGTGAGGAGAGAAAGAAGGAGGCTGGAGGCAAGAGTACAGAGGTGGAGGACGGAAATGAACACGAGGAGGAGGAGGAGGGCCAAGACGGAGACGTTGATCCTTGCCAACGGGATGGAGTCTCAGAACCGCGAGGAGTGGGGGGACGAGATATTGGGGCACATGAAGTCTAAGGTGGAGGACCCCGAGGCCAGAGAGGTGACCCTGCGTGAGCTTCAGTCGCTGCGTGGTCTATGTTCGGGAAGCGGATCCTCAGAGGTGTTCTCGATGTCGCTCCTGCTGCGGGCGAGGGCGAAGCTGTCCACGGGAAAGGCCCCAGGTCCCGACAACGTGACTGTCACGATGTTGAAACAGCTCTCGTGGGCATCTGTGCGACGTGTTCTGGTGAGCTTCCAAGGTGTGTATTCCCGCAGGTTATGTTGCCCCGACAGTTGGCGTCAACTAGCTGCCACGCTCATGCCAAAAGAAATGGACATACAACATTTGACAGATACACGTGTGCTATGTCTACAGTCGTGTCTTATGAAATGGTACATGACATGTATTGTGATGATGATTGAGAAGAGGATTGAGGAGCACCGACACTATGTATGCCTGTGCGGATTCAGATCGGGACGTAAAACATCGGAAATCACCAGCGTTGCCAAGAGGCTCAGCCAGCACTCCGCTGTCTGGGGCAAAGGAGACAGTTTGTGGCTTGCCAACCTTGATATTTTACAAGCTTTCGATAATGTCACTCCGTGCCTCGCCATGCGCTGTCTTCGTGCTCTTGACATACCTGCTGATCTCATTGTGGCGTTGATTGAACCCATGATGGATAATCAGTGCGTGGCCAGCTTCGAGGGCATCGAGGCATCGTCAGCGGTCTATTGGGACAAATCTATTCGAACGGGAGGAGTAGAGGGACCGATGATTTTTCTAGCAGTTTCTATTGTACTCTGGAGAGATGTCATCGACAGATGGAGGCAGGAAACGCAGTACGGTATCAAATTGGAAAATGATGAGCGCATGTTCAACGGTGAGCGTATGACCCACAGTTTCTGGGCAGATAATCTTCTGTTGTATGCGAAGACCCGCACTGACCTCGAGTTGATGGTGCGTGACATGAGTATCCCGCTGATGAATGCAGGAATGACCTGGAAGCCGAAATCTTTGATGTATATTTACTTTGGTGCGCCGCCTGGCATCCCGCCGTCCCCTGAGCAGGATATCCGTGTGCTGGTGCCGTCTAGTGACGCTGCTCTTGGGACCCGAGAAGTGGTCCTACCGCGTGTTCAGTCGTTTGAGATCCTGGGAGCCACTCTGGAGGAGACCTGGAAGGACCACTCGGACTCAGAGGCCATGCTCCAGAAAGCCCAGAAGATGTTCTTTGGGGAAATCGCGTATTATCGCTGCTCTGGGATTGACTTGGCTGAAAGATTTACTCGCTATCAAGCTAAAGTGATTGCTGCATTATTATTCAACTGTGAGGGCAGAACGCCCGACTATTCTACCATTGCTGCTGTTCACTATTTTGAAGGCAGATGTCTAGCGATAGTGTCAGGTCTACGCAAGCGGAGAACTGAAGGCTGGTCTGAGTTTCAACGTAGGCGATACAAAGCGGGACGACAGAGTTTTGTTGAGCTTGGATTCCGAAGTGCGGTGCAGATATGGATATTTCGTTGTTGGGATTGGGCTAAGGATGTCTCAGTTGCTGCAAGTATTCGTATGAGGAGATACACAACACACACAGAGGAGGAGGAGGGAGAGACGGTACCAAATCGGCGTCAGAGGAAAACTCGGGCGATGGCGGCGGCGGCGACTTCTCAAACATATCATGTATCTCAGATATCCCAGATGTCGAGTGGCTGTCGCCGGCGGACACCAGATGATCAGCCTGCCATACCTGAGGAGTCGGACATGTCACGTGAATGGATGATATCTAGGCTGGCCATGCTACATGGAAGGGGGAAGTGGACGGAACATCGTGACACATGTATTCTAGCGTTGCCTGCAAAAGATAGGAAGCAACTCACGCGCATGAACATGGGCGGCCCTCCCCGTGGACATACTGTGTGGGACTGGTGCTTGTGCGATCTCTTTGGTTGCGAGTGGTACCTCTCGTTCGACAGTTCCGCTGGGTCCCGAGAGAAATATTGCAAGCATTTGCTGACTGTGATTGGTATGCAACACTTGTTCGACTTGTTTGTTCTACCCAGGCCACCTGGTGTGAGACACGTGAAGGCGGAGGAGGAGGAGGAGAGAGAGATGAATGAGAGGATGAGCAAACGTATTGCCGCTAATTATGAGAATGAAACGGAGTGGAGGTGTGAGAATATTGAGCGTATTGGGATGGAGATCTTGGGAGATAGTAAGACGGTTGTAAACTGGATGTGTGGTGAGTGGCAGATTCGCAACAAGCAGTATGTACGACTGGTGGGAACACTACAAAATACGGTATCGATGCTGTCTGGATGGGGACTGACCTCACCTGCATCGGGACAGAATCTGTATAAGCATTTCTTTCGTGAGGGTAATGAGCGTGCGGATAATTTGTCGTGGGAGGCCAGAGGTGGCCAAACTATTACTCGCTGGTTTGCATATGATAAGTTCCTCAGTACTCGTAAGACTGCTCTCCGTGGTGCATTCGATGGGGGTGTCAGTAATGAAGGATGTGGAGGTGGGTGGTGGCTTCAGATTGGCGTTGTAGGTAGGGGTTCCAGCGTGCAGGTTGATTTTCCCATCTCCTCCTCCTCCTCCTCCTCCTCCTCTTCCTCCTGCACCAGCTCGCACAGCTTCCATTGGCACGATGTGGCCGAGGAGGCGATGAGCTTGCCTCCTGGTAGCACGGTAACCTGCTGTGAACTAGCTGCCTGCGCTGCCCTGACGAGAGCTGCTGCTGAGGTGGCGTGCGCTCTGCTGCGACCTACCTAAGATGGTGGGGGGCCTCAGTTGCACTGCTCCGCCGATTCGGATTCGGATTCTAGTGGCGGACCGCAAACCGCAAAAAAAACGAAGGTCAGAGGCCAGAGGTGGCCAAACTATTACTCGCTGGTTTGCATATGATAAGTTCCTCAGTGCTCGTAAGACTGCTCTCCGTGGTGCATTCGATGGGGGTGTCAGTAATGAAGGATGTGGAGGTGGGTGGTGGCTTCAGATTGGCGTTGTAGGTAGGGGTTCCAGCGTGCAGGTTGATTTTCCCATCTCCTCCTCCTCCTCCTCCTCCTCCTCTCTCCTCCTGCACCAGCTCGCACAGCTTCCATTGGCACGATGTGGCCGAGGAGGCGATGAGCTTGCCTCCTGGTAGCACGGTAACCTGCTGTGAACTAGCTGCCTGCGCTGCCCTGACGAGAGCTGCTGCTAAGGTGGCGTGCGCTCTGCTGCGAGCTACCTAAGATGGTTGGGGGGCCTCAGTTGCACTGCTCCGCCGATTCGGATTCGGATTCTAGTGGCGGACCGCAAACCGCAAAAAAAACGAAGGTTGACGATTGTCCGCCGGCGCCCAGTATTCTCTGTGTCCTGGCCTGCTCTCTTGGGAGCTCGAATCGGCCAACGCAGACGTCGCAGACCAGGTTGACGGTTCACCGCTGACGCCAGTCGATAAGCTAGAGGAATTCCGGCCTGGGGTGGAGCTAGTTGGTCGACCCGGCCAGAAGGGACAATGTGATAACTTTGGGTGGCTTTTGCTAAAATTTGAAAGATATTTGACCATTCATTTTGAGAAAGCATATTTTTTCGTAAAGCATACGCATGTAAGCTTCGTTCTCAGAGCAGCTCAGCTCTAGCGATGAAGTTTTACTATTGGTTCACTTCCAGGAACCGACTTCGTACTGATATCGAAAAATACAAGATTTTAAGAAAATCCTCTGTGAAGTTCTCTGCACCAATTTTCAGCACTTTAGTGTGTGCAAGGAGCTCTAGTTAGTCGACCCGACCAGAAGAGACAATGTGACAACTTTAGGTCGCCTTTGCTAAGATTTGAGAGATATTTAACCATTCATTTTGAGAAAGCAGGTTCTTACGCCGAGCGTTGGCATATAAATTTCGTTCCCAGAGCAGCTCAGCTCTCTAGAGCCAGCTTTACTATCGAACAATTAGGAGCAACCGACATCAAGTTGACAACGAAAAATGCTGATTCGACGTTTTTCTAGACATGCTCCGATAAGCTCTCTGCTTTTGATCTAAGCACTCTGACGCGTGCAAGGAGCTGAGGTTTCCCGGCGGTGACCAGGTTGACGGTTCACCGCCGGCGCCAGTTTGCGCAGCCGGCCCCGGCGGACAAAGTGATAAACATTGGTCAGTTTTGCAAGGATTTGCGAGATATTTGACCATTTATTTTGAGAAAGCAGATTTTTGCGCTGAGCGTGCGCATATGAGCTTTGTTCTTAGAGCAGCTCAGCTCCCCTGAGGGAGTTTTGCTATGGGTTCACTTCTGGGAACTGACCTGATATAGAGAGCGAAAAATACATAATAAAGATTTTAAGAAAATCTTCCGCGAAGTTCTCTCTGTCGATTCTGAGCACTCCAGTGCGCAGAAGGAGCTCTACGAGGTTCCCGGTGGTGACCAGGTTGACGGTTCACCGCCGGTGCCAGTGGGATACATTTGGCCGCGCTGCATGCGCAGACCGCGTGCGGAGCAGTCTATGGCGAACGAGGGGGCGCGCGCGGCGCCAGGGGCAAGGCCTGGGTTGGCGCTTGCCACGAGCACGACCTTCTGTGCGACGTCGCGCGGCAGCGCGCGATTCGCTATAGTCGGGGCTTGCCTTTCCCAACCTGTTCATCGCCACCGCTCCGGCTGAATGGGGGGTTCTACTACACCAGCCTCTATTCGCGGACTGGAAGGCCGAGAATCGTCTGTCTGCGTGCCAGGGCTTTTTGTCAGAGCACGTCTATAAGCTGCTGTGCGATGCCATGAAGCAGATTCTACGTCCCAGCGAATTCTTCAGCGAGGTCCGCGACTATGTCATCCGCCTCGAATTCCAGGGACGCAAGACGCAGCACATCCATATTGCGGCCTGGGTGATCCATCGGC
This sequence comes from Prorocentrum cordatum, assembly GCA_963575745.1. Taxonomy (NCBI): domain Eukaryota; class Dinophyceae; order Prorocentrales; family Prorocentraceae; genus Prorocentrum; species Prorocentrum cordatum. The sequence goes on from CAUYUJ010021405.1 coordinate 75,314, forward strand.
AGGTTCTATCTGGCCGCAGTGGTGCGGGGATATCTCGCCGTTCGTTCGCTTCCTGGAGGAGATCTTCCGCGGGTCCGTGGACGTGCAGCACGGCGAGGGTTTCCTGAACTATATCAACGGCTACGTGGTCAAGGGCAATCAATCTATGGTTTTTCAGCCCGATGCCGCGCGCAGCGGCGGGGATGACCATTCGGCGTGGCGCACAACCTATCGCATGCTGTGCAAGCTGGCCCCTGGCCCTCCCGAGGTGTTTCTCGACTTCGCGGGCGCTGCGCACATCTATCGGACTTTTGCCGTGGTCAACGCGTGCGCTATCATGGGGGCGCTGGACCAGGGCGACAACGACACCAAGCGACTGTATGAGCACTATGTCGCACGTCTGGTTGTCTCTGGGGAGCTCGACTTCCACGGCAGCTTCCTGAGCTACATCCGATGCGTGGGAGGACGCCAAGACTGTGACCAGGCGCAGAGGCCGCGGGCAGGATTGCCTTGTCGCCGTCGGCGTCTGCTATGCCTTCGAGACGCAGGACAACTTCATCGGGCAGTTCTGCGCCATGATGTCCCGCACCTGGATTCTGCGACCTTTTTGCCGCCGTCGGAGACAGAGGTCATTGCCTTCACCGCGTATTATTTGCGGGCGCTGCCATGCCTGCGTCACCTCGCGTGGACGACGGGCACTCCGCCGGGACAGGTGGACTCGCATCGACGGCGGTTGGCGCAGCAGCTGCCTCGCGCGGTGGGGGAGAGCGACGTGGCTTATTCTGCTCGCCTGCAGGAGGTTATGGACTCGCCCCGGTGGGTGGGCTTTGCTTCGAATGCTAAGGACATCCCGTGGTTGTCCGCTTTGCCTGTCGAGTCCATCACCAACGACCATGCGTCCTACACGTGGGAGCTCTTTCACTATTGGCCCAGCCATGTGATCCAGGGTGACGAGAACGCGCGCTTCCAGCGCCACCCGCTACGCTTCCCAGATGCCACCGTTGGCGCGTGCGGCAAGCCTTTGGAGGACGCGGACTCGGCGCTCAACTACCTCGCGAACGTTGTGCAGGTAGATCTTGCCATGCATGTTCCTCCCGGTCGCGCCTCCTTCAGGCTTATTAGACGGCATGGCAGCGAGGATGCCTGCGAATCGGCCGCGTATGTCTGTGGACTCAGCTTCCAGCTCCCGCACCGGTTCCGAAACCGTCCTGGGGACCTGCGCGGCCGCCGAAAACCGATTGGCGATGGCGAGCTTTCGGGAAGGTCGTTGAATTAGGAAAGAGTTCTAGTCTGATCAGAGGCTCGATCGAGTTCGGTCTCCGTCGCGTGACTAGCGGCCTTCGCCACGAGGACGCGTCGGTCGCCCCAGAGCTCTCGAGCGAGGCGCTAGAGATCGCGGTGGGATATCGGCATACCTCGTAGAGGTCGTCGGCATCGATGAGCTAGAGGAATTCCGGCGCGGGGTGCAGCTAGTTGACCCACCCGGCCCGGGCGGACAATGTGTGAACTGTGGGTCGGTTGGGCGAACTTTCTGAGAGATTTGAACATTCGTTTCGAGAACCGGTATTTTTCGCACCTGTAGTGGGTTATGCCGCGTCCGCCAGTGAAATTCTCAGGTCCGTAGCTGCAGTATTAACTATTAAAACACTTGAAAGGAACCGTTTTTTTTTTTTTTTTTTTTTTTTTTTGTTTTTTTTTTTTTTTTTTTTTTTTTTTTTTTTTTTTTTTTTTTTTTTTTTTTTTTTTTTTTTTTTTTTTTTTTTTTTTTTTTTGTTTGTTTATAATATTATTATATATATATATATCTATATATATATATATAATATATAATATATATATATGAATTATATATACATTACATATACATATATATATATTATATATTATAAAAACGACGTTTTTTTTTTTTGGTTGGTTTTTTTTCCCCGAAATGTCAGCTCACGTGTGAGGAAGATCCCCCCACGTGTTAGGAGCAGCGCTGTGCGAGGAAAGAGCTCTACGAGGCTCCCGGCGGTAACCTGGTTGACGGTTTACCGCCGGCTCCCAGTCCATTGGGCCTTCGAGCTGATCCTGAAACATCCACGCTGGACAAACGCGCTGTCCGTCGCGTAGGTCAAATCACGTTCCTGCGTGGTGCGTGGCCCTCAAGGCCTCCACAAACGCAAAAAATTCACCGCTGTTGATCCCCTCTCGGGCCCCTGGGAGCGCACCACCGAAGCCTCCAGAGGCCTGGGGAGGCAGGTTGGCGTCCGAGGATCAGCCCCAAAACTGTTGGCAAACACAGCCCACGATTTACGTCGAAACTTAGGGTGCGAAGAGAAGGGCGCCCTCGAGCGCGCGAAGTTATTCGCGCTTCGCGCCTTGCGGTTCGGCTCGGATTCCTCCTGATCCTCCTCTTCTCTCCTGGGGGGCCGGCGCGAGAGCGCGAAGCTAGTCGCGCTTCGCGCTTCGCGCGGCGCGAAGCGCGAAGTTGGGAGCCCTTGCGAAGAAAAGCGGCCGCCTGACGCGTCACCTGCAGGCCAGACTCTCTCCCCCCCTCCGACAGGCCTTCCAAGCAGCGGGTGCGGGGCCGCGCCTGGGGGAAAAGGGGGCAGGGAACTCCAGCGTCGGGTCGAGGAGGACCTGCAGGTCGTCTGGCGGCTCCTCCTCCTCTTCCTCCTCCTCCTGCTCCTTCTCCTTTCCCTCCTCTTTTTTTCCTCCTCCTCCTTCTCCTCCTCTTTTCCTCCTGGTCCTCTTCCTGGTCCTCTTCCTCCTCCTTCTTCTCCTCCTCCTCCTCGTCCTCCTTCTCGTCCCCTCCCCTCTCCCCTTCCCCCACTACCCACTACCCACTCCCGTGGGATGAACCCTCGGAGCCAGTAGCAAGGGAAGGAAGCAGCTCCCTCCATAGCTTGTTGCCTGATGTGCTGGGCATCAACGCACCTGGGAAGGAAATCGTTGGCCGTTCACCCCAGCAGCGGCAAAGGTCGGACTCAATTTCTCTCGCAACGCGGGCGCAAATCCGAGTCGACCTTGCCTTCTGCTTGGGAGAGGCGAGCCTTGGGCCAATGCGCAGCCGTCATGACCGTGTTGAGGGCACCTCGGAGCTTGTTGGTCCCTTCCCTGGCCAGCGCACACATCATGGACATGGCATCCGACGTTTCGGCCCCGTGCTGAAGCCCCCCCCCATTAAAATGCTTCGACGCTTGCTTCCACACCGTGAGCCTTGAAGAATCTAAAATATCTCCAGGAAGGGCTTCCAGTCAGGGTCTCGCTCAAAATCTTCCTCTTTCACCGCGTACTGTTCTCCCGAGAGGTGGGTCCAATCCTGGAGTCCGTGGGGCGTCCAGCCAGCCGACAAAAGGACCGAGATGATTTCTGAGATGAGCCCGGTGACTTTCCTCCATCGGTGCTTTTGCGGGATGGAAGTTAAATCGCTCAAGCTAATGGGCCGCTCTCGCCTAGCACGCCTTATAAACAACTCCGGAAGCGAGAGCATCTCAAAGCAAAGGCTGACGGTGGCCATGGGAAGAGCAATCGCTGGGTTCTGATCCCCATAGCCGATATGCAACGCAGTGATGAGGCACCTACCCTAGCTCTCGAGGTAGCGAACTTCCCGAGAGCCCTACGGAGTAGGGTCAGAGGCTGAGGAGCGAGGGGAATGACCTTTGTACGATATCCTAGGCATGAGCCCTGTGATGGCCACCCTTTTGGCAGCTTGAGCTCCTGGAGTGCTATGGGCAAGTCTAGACAACTTCTTGGCCCGCCATCCTGCCAACTTCCTGCGAGCACGGTAACGCGTGGCGTGCTGCAATCTACGGTGCCCACTCTCGACGCCGAGGTCAGCCGCAGCTCCGTGGTCGCTAACCTTGAGGCTCTCTGCGCGGAGTGGGCACGCCAGCTCAGCTGCCGGGGCACGGTCCGAGGCGATCACCGCTGGCTTGTCTGAAAGCTGGAGGCCATCGGCAGCAACTGCTCTCGAGAAGACCACGGCCGCCTCCGTCAACGTATCGGCTAAACTGCCACGTGGACCCTCGAGCCTAACATGAACATCATCAACCCAGGATTTGGCCACCGGGCCACGGGGAAACCGTGCTTGCGAACAGTGTTCGAAATCAGGTATAAGAACGCAGCGGCCCCGTTGGTTGCATTCCTGCAGACAACCGTGATCCCCAGAGACGGGGGGTTTGGCTCACTACGGGCGGAGCGCTCCTTGAAGATTCTTTGGCCCAGGTAAAGCTGAGCGGAGAGGAGCAGGACGGTTGGGGAGTAGCGGAGGTCCAGGGCCCTATGAATGGGCAATCCTATGTATAGGTAATCGTAGAACTTTTTTCTCATCTGATGGGGGAGGTACGATGACGATGACGATGACGACAACGAGGATGAGGATGATGATGATGATGAGGATGATGATGATGTTGACGACAATGATGATGCTGATGATGCTGCTGAAGATGGTGATGATGCTGCTGATGATGATGGTGGTGATGATGCTGCTGCTGCTGATGATGATGAGGCTGATGCTAATACAGATGACGATGTTTATGCTGAGGATGATGGTTGGGATGATGCGATGATGATTGTGATGGCGCTGATGTTGATGCAGATGCCGATGCTGACGCTGATGCTGCTGATGCTGCTGTTGTTGCTGCTGCTGTTGCTGCTGTTGGTGATGATGTTGATGCTGATGATGCCGATGTCGATGATGAGCATAAGGCTTCTGGTGAAGCTG
>CAUYUJ010021405.1:85000-90000 GCA_963575745.1 Prorocentrum cordatum
TTGGCGAGCGGGAGGGGGCGGATCAGACCACAGGGGCGAACACGGCGCGGGTGATGGCCTATCTCACGAGCATCTTCTTCGGCCAGCATCCCCAGTCCACCATCAGCGTGCACGCCGTGAAGGAGATGAGGACGGTCGCAGCGGCGCTCGACGCCCTTCTGCAGGGACGCCTCCCCGAGCTCGGGGATCTCCTGATGCAGAGGCTGAAGGCGTTGGAGACGAGCGTGTGCGACAAGGACTGGGGGGTGGCGAGCCAGCTGGAGCTCACCGAGGAGACGCCTGGGCTGGTGAGCGTGACCGAGCGCCAGGCGGCGGCGCGCCACGCGCTCATGAGGGCGAAGCTCGCGGACCTGCGGACCAAGGCGCAGGGGCGAGGTGGCGCGGGCTAGGGACTCCGCGGGGGCGAGGAGCGAGGAGCCGCTCCTTCCCTGAGGCGTCCTGCCCGCTCGCCCAGCCCTCTGGGCGAGCCCAGCTCCCTCGCTGGCTTGCCAGCGCGCCCTGGCGCCTCGACGGGCCGCCGCAGCCGCCGCCGCCGCGGGCGGGGCAGGGGCCGAGGGTCCGCGGAGGCCGTGCCGCCAGCTGCCCCCCCGCGTCGGGCGTCGCCCGAGAGGCGGCCGGCCTCGCCGAGGCGCGGCCCGAGCCCCAGCAACGGGGCGCGGCCGGCGGCGCCGGCGCCGGGCCCGCGGGTCGCGTTCGCACCGGAGGTCGAGGCCGTGGAGAGCGCCGCTGGAGATCCTCCTGCCCTGCTGGCGAACGGCGCCACGAGAAAGGTGCAGCTGAAGGGGGGCGACACGGACACCGAGGGTCTGCCGCCCTGGGTCCAGCGCCTTCGGTCGCCGACGCCGAAGCTGCGCGGGCGGGGCCGCGGGCCTGCAAAGGGCGGGGGCAAGACCCGGGGGCGCGCCCGCGGGCGGTAGCCGCCGCCCTGGCCCCTGCTGCTGCGCCCGTCTTCGGGCGAGGTCCGCCAGCCGCCGCCCCGCTCGGGCAGGGCGCAGGCGAGGACGCAGCAGCTGCTGACCTGCGGCCCGCACGTGCTGTCGCTGCAGCCGCCGGGAGCGTGCAGGAGTGCGACGCCACGCTCGTGCCGCAGGTCTTGCTCGGGTTGGTCAGGACTTTGCCCACTCGTCTTGGTCAGGTGGCGCGAGAGCTCACGGCTGTTGGAGGGAGGCCAACTCCTAGGGCTGAAGGGAGGCAACGTGACCTTCTCCCTCTCCCCTTTTTCGCGTTGAGTGATGAGGAGCTCGTCGCATTCGGTGCGGGTGACAAGCCGCAGCTGGTCGCGACCAAGCAGTGGGTATACCTGATGATCATCGCGCTGAACCACCTGTACGCCAATTGCGCGGCGTCGGAGAAGCGGTGTGTGCTGGCAGGCCCGGCCAGCCCCGCTCAGATGAGGGCCGTGAGAAGGCTGGCGCGGGCAGCCATCCTTTTCCTGAAGAGCTGCCCCACGCCGCTCACGCCGACGGACTGGGCAGCTGAGCTGGCCAAGAAGCGCGTGGCCTACGACGGCGAGGAGATTGGCGCGGCCGAGACGCTGTCGGTGGAGCAGGTGCTGCCGGCGCTCCCGCCCAAAGGCATCGCGGCCTCGGTGGAGGCGGTGGACCTCTGCGAGGGGAACGTCCGGGAGGCGCTGCTCGATGCGGATGCCATGCTCCTCCCGAAGGGCGTGCGGCCGGCCCGCGTCCCGCGCGCCAAGATCTGGGCGCCGCTGCAGACCTGGTACGACCTCGTGGCCGTCCTCTGGGACCGTGGCCTCGTGGAGCCGATCGCCCTGGAGGATGTGCTGCACGTGGACGGGCGGCCCGTGCTGTGCGGGGCCTTCGGCGTGCGCAAGGGGACCGAGCGCGCCATCCCGCTCAAGGACGGCACCATGGGTCACGTCCTCAGGCTCATCATGAACCTCGTCCCGTCGAACGTCGTGCAGCGTGTGGTCGGTGGCGACATGGACCAGTTGCCGCTGTCGTCGCAGTGGTCCACGATCGTCCTACTCGCTCACGAGATGATGCTGTGGACCTCCACGGATCGGCAGTGCTTCTTCTACGTGTTCAGGTTGCCGCCCTGTTGGAGGAAGTTCATGGCCTTTGAGGTCCCAGTCCCAGGGCAACTCGTCGGGCGGCCGAGCGAGCCTCGCGTGTACGTGGCCAGCACCACGGTGGCGATGGGGTGGATCTCTGCGACTGGCATCGCTCAGCACATCCACCGCAACATCTTGCGGCAGGGGTGGCAGCTGTCCGCCAGTCTGTCGAGGGAGGCCGAGTGGCGGCGTGATCGCCCGGCGCCTCTCACGGCCTTGGCTCAAGAGGTGGAAGCTTGGGAAGTTTACATCGACAACTTGGAGGCGCAAGAGGTCGTCACACGCGAGGACGGCAAGGTGCTCAAGGGCACCGTGAGCCCGCTCTTGCTGGCGGCTCGTGAGGCGTATGCACGGTGCGGCACGCCCGGCGTACCTGCCAAGGACGTGCTCAGGGCCAGCGAGGTGCAGGCGTTGGGCGACTACATCGACGGCGACCTGGGGAGGAAGGAGGCGCCGCGCGGCTACGTGGTCAGCCTCATCTCCCTCACCCTGTGGGTCCTGGGGCGCCCCGGTGTCAACAAGAAGCACTGGCAGATCGTGCTGGGCCGTTGGGTCCGGGTCTGCTCTCACCAGCGCGCAGGCATGGCATGCTTCGAGAAGGTCTGGAGGTGGATGTCCCGCTCGCACCGCTGCTGGACCGTGCCGTTGGCAGTGATGGACGAGCTGCTCTTGGCCATGCAGCTGGCGCCGCTCTACTTCACCGACTTCCGCCTGCACGTGTCGCCTGTCGTGTCCTGCTCCGACGCCAGCCCGAGCGGGGGGGCTGTATGCGTGAGCAGGGGGCTCTCCTGTGCTGGCGAAGAGGCGCTGGAGCGTGTCGGCCGCGTCCCGTGGCAGGCCAGCGAGGAGGAGGTTGTCCTGCTGAGCCTGTTCGACGGCATCGGCGGCGCGCGGGAGAGCTGGGGGGCCCTTGGTTTGGAGACCCTGTGGTTCGTGTCGGCTGAGACCGACGCGACGGCCTCGCGTGTCACGAGGAACGCGTGGCCGAACGTGAAGGAGCTGGGCGATGTCAAGCAGATCTCGAAGGAGGTGCTGCTCACCATCAAGCATGGGTGCGCCCGGGGCCGCAAGCTGATCGTCACCGGCGGCTTCCCCTGCCAGGGCCTCAGCAGGCTCAACGTGTCCAGGAAAGGCCTTCAGGACCCCAGGTCTGGGCTCATCAGCGAGGTGATCCGCATCCTCGACCTGGTGGTCGAAGTGTTCGAGTCCTGGGAGTGCGAGTTCCTGTTCGAGAACGTGGACTCGGCGGACAAGCGGGACATCGCCGCAGTCACCGAGCTCTTGGGCGTGCGGCCTCTCAGGTTGTGCGCCAGCCAGGTGTGCCACATGCGGCGGCCTCGCCTCTACTGGTGCTCCTTTGAGCTCTGCGAGGTGGGCGGCGTCGCGCTGGTCGACCAGGGCGCCTGGCTGCAGGTGAAGCTGGATGCGGACCCAGGGCCTACCTCGAGGTGGCTCTCGCCTGGTGCCACGTGGGCTGCGAGTGCTGATCCTGCGGCACGCCTGCCGACGGCCGTGGGGCGAGACCGACGGTCCGAGCCCCGGCCGCGCCCAGCTGGCTTCAACCAGTGCGACGACGCGGCGCTGGCGAGGTGGGCCGCCGACGACTTCAGCCTGCCCCCCTACCAGTACATCGACCGACACTGCGTGCTGCACGAGGGCCAGCTGCGCCCGCCGTCGGCCGAGGAGCGTGAGGTCCTCATGGGGTACCGCAGAGGCCACACGCAGGTGGCCGTCACCTCGAGCGTGCTGAAGAGTGACCCGCGCCAGGCCGAGTGCGTGAGGTGCGGGCTCCTCGGCAACGCGTTCCACGTCGAGGTGGTGGCCTGGCTACTCGGGCACTTGGCCACGCAGTGGGGTTTCCTCGCAGCGCCGCCGTCAGTCGACGAGCTGCGCGACAGGTCGAAGCCCAGGAAGAGTGTGTCGCTCGTCACCCGCGGGTTCGCCCCCGAGCAGGCACTGGCACTCGACGTGATGAGGTCCACCAGCACCAAGGGCAGCGACGTCCGCATGTCGACGGGTGAGCTCTTCCATCCCTCAGGCTGGCCGCGGCAGCCTATCTCTCCTGGCTGGTGGCGCTGGCGCACGGTGGTGCAGTTCCACTGGCGCGAGGAGGCTCACATCAACGAATTGGAAATGAGGGCCTTCCTCTCAGCGCTCAGGTGGCGGCTGCGCGCGGAGAAGAACCTCGAGTGCAAGTTTCTGCATCTGCTGGACAGCCAGGTCTCCATTGCTGTCTTGGCCAAGCATCGTTCGGGAAGCATACAGTTGAATCGCGTGGCTCGCAAGGTAGCAGCGTTGGAGATGGCCTCTGGGAGTGTGGCCATCTTGGGGTTCTGTCGGAGCGGTGACAACCCGTCCGACGCCCCAAGCCGCAGGCAGCAGGCTGATGCCTAGGCGGCTCCCGCAGTACCCAGACCAAGCGAGTCGGGCTCAGGCGCGCCGTGCGCTCGGGCCCTTGCGGTTTCAACGTGTTGTTCCCCGAACCCGAATTCGTTATCATCGTGCAGCTGCCATGTTTGTACGACACCAGCAACAGGCTGGATGGCCGCTTGCAGTGGAGCCTCACGAGCTGGACGAGCAGCTCTGTGCATATCTGGAGCACCTCTGGCTTGAGGGCGAAGGCAGGAACCTCGCTGGAGACACGCTGAGCGGCATCCAGTTCATCTTGAGCCGCAGGCGGGTGTTCCCAGGCGCCTGGGACCTGTTCCGCGTGTGGGGCCGCATCGAGATGCCCAGCCGCGCGCCGCCGCTGAACTCCATGATGCTGCTCGCGCTGGGGCACTGGATGTGGGTTCAGGGCCGCCGCGACGCCGCCATCGTGACGATCGCGGCGTTCCACTGCCTCATGCGCACTGGTGAGATGTTCAGCATGGCGTTCGAGCACGTGGCCATCGGTGCGAGGGGCACCGGGGTCATAGCCCTGCCG
>CAUYUJ010021405.1:95000-137500 GCA_963575745.1 Prorocentrum cordatum
CCTGTTGCATTTTTTACTTAACAGCGAAAACTGACAGGTTTCTAATAGGCTCAAAAGAGAGCATCATGACGCCCCAGGGGGGTCTGGGCAGATGCCGGACGGGTGCCGGGGAGAATCTGCGGAAGTCGTTTTAAGCAAACAGTTACACACTTCGAAGTCTTCGAGGTCCCAGAACTCCATTCCCGGGCCACATTCTGAATGCCCGGAGCCAACTGTAGGCCACTTTTTGAATGCCCGGAGCCAACTGTAGGCCACTTCGTGGCCTTCGAGTTCCCAGAACTCCATTCCCGGGCATGATTTTGAATGCCCGGAGCCAACTGTAGGCCACTTCGTGTTCTTCAAGTTCCCAGAACTCCATTCCCGGGCCATATTTTGAATGCTGAGGCAGGCTGATGCTGAGGCTGAGGCAGGCTGAGGGTGAGGCAGGCTGAGGCTGAGGCCGAGGCTGAAGGCAGACTGAGGCTGAGGCTGAAGGCTGAGGCTGAGGCAGGCTGAGGCTGAGGCTGAGGCTGAGGCTGAGGCTGAGGCAGGCTGAGGCTGACTGAGGCTGAGGAGGCAGCCTGAGGCTGAGGCCGAGGCTGAAGGCAGACTGAGGCTGAGGCTGAAGCAGGTGAGGCTGAGGCTGAGGCAGGCTGAGGCTGAGGCAGGCTGAGGCTGAGGCTGAGGCAGGCTGAGGCTGAGGCTGTGACTGCGACTGCCGTTGCCGCTGCGACTGTCATCGCGAATGCGACTACGACTGCGAGAACAGCAAAATTCTACAACTGGATTCTCATTTGAATTTTAAGGGGGATGCTTCCAGATATGCTCATACACATCGCTGTTAGGTTGCTTTGCCGGGATAATTATTTACAAAAAATATAGATTGGAAAACACATTTGTGTTTTTTGAATTGGCATTGAACATAGAATGGTCGAGTCCCAGGCTCCAGCATAATTCATTCATAATCTAATAGTTTTTGAAAGGAAATTCCAGAGGAAATGGCCGAGTCCCAGCCTCCAGAAGAATTCCTGAATCATTTGTTGGTTTTCACATGGGAATTCAATAGCAAATGGTCGAGCCCCAGCCTCCAGCAGAATTCCTCAGGATTCTTTGTTTTTGAATGGGCATTCGATAGGAAATGGCCGAGTAGCGGCCTCCAGCAGAATACCTGAATCATTACATGTTTTTCCAATTCGGAATTCAATCGGAAACCGCCGAGTCCCAGCCTCCAGCAGACATTTATTATTCTTTGAATATTTATTCAGCAGGACACTGTCGAGTCCCAGCAACCAGCAGGATTCGTTAATAATATTTTTTCAATTGGAATTCGATAGGACATGGCAGAGTGAGTCCCAGGTTCCAGCATAATTATTTGATTATTTATTTGTTTTTGATGCGGAATTCAAGATGAAGCTGCCGAGTCCCAGCCTCCAGCAGAGTTCCTGAATAACTTATTGATTTCCGAGTGGAGTTCAAGTGGAAATAGTAGAGCCCCAGCCTCCAGCATAAGTCCTTGATTACCTAACGGCGAAGACTGATAGGCTTCTAATGGGGTCAAAAGAGAGCATCTGATGACTCCCCAGGGGGGTCTGGGCGGGAGCCGGACAGGCGAGAACCGGGCTCGTTTTAAGCAAACGGTCACACACTTCGTGCTCTTCGACCTCCCAGAACTCCATTCCCGGGCCACATTTTGAATGCCCGGAGCCAACTGTAGGCCACTTCGTGCTCTTCGACTTCCCAAAACTCCATTCACGGGCCACATTTTGGATGCCCGGAGCCAACTGTAGGCCACTTCGTGTTCTTCGATTTCCCAGAACTCCTTCCGGGCCACGTTTTGGATGCCGGGAGCCAGCTGTAGGCCACTTCGTGCTCTGGACATCCCAGAATACAATTCCCGGGCCACATTTTCAATGCCCAGAGCCAACTGTAAGCCACTTCGTGCTCTACCACTTCCCAGAACTCCACTCCCGGGCTACATTTTGAATGCCCGGAGCCAACTGTACGCTATTTCGTGTTTTTCCACTTCCCAGACTTCCAAGACTCATCATCTTCAACATCATCATCGTCCCCGTAGCCTTCTTGGCTACAGCCCTGCTTTCGAAGATTTCCTTTCAAAGGAACTGCGCAGCGCCTACTGCGCATCTTAATGCCAGGACATGCTGATCGTTCTCGGTCTGGCGGCGGTGCCCCTGACCCTGCTGCATTGAACAGCGGTGCTCCTCAGCCTGCGGCAGGGAACAGCGCTGCTCCTCAGCGTGCTGCATTGAGCGGTCCTCTGCAAACGCTCGTCGAGCACGTGAAGCAGTTCGGCCGAATACCGAAGCGAAATAATGGAACTTCCGAACAAGAGCGGGCCGAAAACAAGTTGGCCAAACGTTTCTCGGACCATCGCGACCGCATCCCCAAAAACATTTTGCATGATGTTGCCACTGCGACTGCCGCTGATGTTGCCACTGCGACTGCCACTGCGAATCCGAATGCGACTGCGAGAACACCAGACTTCTACAACAGCGCTCTTACATGAATACCACAGGCAATGCTTCCAGCTATGCTTCTACACATCGCTGTTAGGTTGCTTTGCTGGGGTAATATTTTCCCTTTTGCATGCGACTTCAACAGGGAACTGCCGAGTCCCAGCCTCCAGCAGTTTTTTGTCGGAACAACGGAGTTATTGCTTGGCACAAATCCGCCCGCGCTGGTAACGACCCCGCGGCTGGCCGCGGGGGCGCCCCCGCTCGGCTGGTCGGCCGCGCGCTGGCCGACGCGCTTCCGCCTCCTGCTCATGCCGTGCCGTGTGTCGGGTTTCGGCCTTCCGCCCGCTGGGGCTTCGTTCGGCCCATAGTGGCTTCGTTCGGCCCATAGTGGCTTCGGTGCGGCCCATAGCGGCCTACTGTGTTCACTTGCCCGGGGGCCCTCTCGTCGGGTCCTCTCTTTGGACCCCCATCGGTCCGTCGTGACCTCGCGCCCAATGGGGCCTCTTCCCTGGTCCATAGCGGCCACTTGCCTTCGGGTCCACTGCGACCACGCCCGCTGGGGTCCCAGGTCCTGGGTGGCTCAATGGAGCTTGCTGCGTTGTGCCCCTTGTGGCCCATAGTGGCCATCAGCTGACGTGCAGCTCTCCTCTCATCCTCATGCCGCGCCATGCAGGCGCGCGGGCTTCAGCTGGCGCGCAGCTCCTCGCCGTCGCGCGGGATTCTTGCGCGCGCCCCGTGGCGCTGAGCTTGTGTTGGCGATGCTTGTCTTCTTGCAAGCTGACCCTGTCGTGGGCGCGAAGTGGAGTGAGATCCAGTTCGAGGGCGCGGTTCATTGCCCGGCAGCCAATGGGCTGATGACGCCAGAAGATCTGGCCCACATTCAATTCGACGATTTGAAGGACACCGACGGCGCGCAAGCGCTGACGAAGGGCGTCCTGAGGCGCGCTCTGGATCGCGCGACGGTGGCGGGCGCCGAGGCGAGTTCGCCGGGGGCCGCGGGGCCCGCGCGGGCTTCGGCGCGTTGTTTCGCATCGGTTGAAGCAGAATCTTGGTCCCGCGCCGATGGGCGAACGTGTCGACGTCGGTGCGGTCCTGGCCCAGATCGCCCTGAGGGGCCTTCCGCAGTCCCTGTGGCCGAGGCTGCTGCGCGGCTTCGCCCCGGCGCGCTGGCGCGTTCCCGCCGTTCGATCAGGTCGGCGAAGACCGACGCGCTGGCCACCGAGGTACAGCGCGCTAGATATAGCCAGGGGCATCGCGCGCCCGTTCATTTATGCGGGGCTCGCGAAGTTTCAGCCGCTACGCGCGCGTGGCGCGGGCGGCTTCCCCGACGATGACGAGCCCGAGTCAAAAGAGGCATCCGCGTTGGCCAGAGCGTTCGGGCGGGGAACCGCGGCGGAGAGTCAGCCGCTTCCGGCTTGGGCGCCACGGCGCCGAGCCTTCGACGCGTGGAGCGCGGTGGCGGCGGTCGCAGATCAGATCTCGCGCGCGAGCGCCATGGCCCACAAACGCGTGGTTCTTCGGGCGAGTCGACATTCATTGGCGCCCGTCCGCTGGTCGCCTGCGAGAGTGCGCTGGCCCGGGTTGCGCCGGGTGCCCCTTTGCAGGGGCGGAAGGCCCAGGTTGCCATGGTCTACGACCGCGTCGCGCAGGGGGCGTGGGCCGAGCGTGCCGCCGCCGGCGTGGCGGGCTTCCAGGCCGCAGTTTCGCGCCGTGCTTCAGTGCGATATTCTCGGGCGCGTGTCGGTGCGCAGGTGAACGTAGCTGCGCTGTCGCTTGACGGCGGGCAGCTCCGCGCGGCGGAAGCGGAATGCGATCGGGCCCTTAATGCCGCGTAGCCGAACCCCTTTTTTCTCGCGCTGCGCCGCCGCTGTCGCGCAGGTTGCCGCGCCAGGCGGCAAGAGGGCAGGAAAAAGCGCCGCGGCGGCGCGCGGGCAGAGTGCGAGCGCCGCAAGCGCCGCGGGCATCGCGGGGGGCGCCGCCGTCACCTCTGGGAAGAATGACCGCGAGCCGAGAGCCGACGGGTGGCATGTCCGTGGTTCCTACCGCGGGGGGTGCAACAAGCGCTCCTGGGATTCGCGGACGGTGTATTCACATCTGAAGAAGCCGCGCGCCTGACGCCCGCGGGGGGCGCGCGCAGCCCGCGGCTCGCGGCGACGTGCGGGGCGCGCGCCAATGAGGGTGTGCATCTCGCGCCGCGTCGGCATTTGAATAGCGACGAATGGGCGCCAACCATGGCCGCCTTCCCGTGGGACCCGCAGGCGCCCGCGCGCGCGCTGGCAGGAGGGCGCCGCGATGGTGCCGCGTCGTCCAGGGCTTGGGCGCCAGTCAACACTCGCGGTCCGGTTGTGACGCGAGGGCCGACCACGTGGGATTATCAGGCGCTGCGCGCTGTGGCGCGCGACTCTCGCGTGCTAGCGCGCCCGGCAGAATGCTGTCTCGAGTGCGCGCGGTTGCGCGCCAGCCAATGCCAGCTGCTGTCGCCCGCCGTCGCCTTCGTCTGCTGAGGAAGCGCCTAAACTAGCTTTTCTTGAACAGGTCCTCTCTCGTTCTCACGCCCTCGAGGACAAAGAGGCTTTTGAAAAGGCCGTAGTGGTGCCTGGCGACGTTTCGGCGGCGATCGATTGGATTGCCGCGCGCTCGGAGTGGCAGGTGCGCCGTGTGCGGCGAGCGACCCTCGAGCGAATTCGGACCAGGGACGCCGAGCTACGCGCCTCTGGGGCGACGGCGGCTTGGTTTGCGGGCTGCGATGCCAATGTGCGTGCGATCGCAGGGTCGATCAACGGCCCCCTTCTCGTCGAATTGCTCGACGAAGTCGGCTACGAGGGCGCGTCCTGCGTGGGATTTTTTTGCGGCGCGGCGCGCCTCTCGTGGGCCCGTTCCTGCGCGCGGGGAACGGGCGGCCAGAATCTTGCCCTGAACCGCTCAGCCCGCCAGAATTGACCGCGGGGGCGGCGCGAGGCAACGCCGCGCTGCTCGGCGCGCTCAAGGAGTCCAGCGACTCCGCCGAGATTCTCACCAAAACTGTCGCCGAAGCGGAGCTCGGCCGAATGAGCCATTCCGCGCCGATCAGCGCGGTCGGGCTCGACGGGGCTGTTTTGACGCCGCGGTTCGGCGTCCGGCAAACGAGAGAGGACGGCTCCGAGAAGTTGCGGCTCTCGCATCAACGCGGCGTTTCAATCGACGGAGCGTCTCGGCCATGAGGCCATTGACGCGCTCTGTTCGGCACTTGCGTAGCCTTTGTGGCGCGCGTGGGCGAAGCGCCCGGGCTTTGGAAGGCGGACATTGACGCCGATGTCAGAGCATCGCGCCTTCGCGTGGGCTCCTTTCTTCGTGGGCAGCTGCGTCTACGTGGCTCGGCACTTCGCCGCCCCATTCGGTGCGACTTCCTCTTTTCGCAGTTGGGGGCGCAGCGTCGCGGTGCTGACAGCGCTGGGCCGCGGGCTCCTTTTCGTTCCCGTCCTTGGATATGTGGACGATTTCTTTTGCCCTGAACGGAAGCAAGGGCTGCTGCGCGGCGCAGTGCGACAGTTCGCCGAACTGGTGCGAATCATTCTCGGTCCGAGCGCCGTGGCCAACGGTGAGCTGCTGTTCGGCAATCCGATCGGAGTAGGTTTGTCTGTGGCGATTGACGAGCGAGGCCTCGCGCGTTGGCCGCTGCGGGATAAGCGCGCCCGGTGGCGCGCCGAGATCGCCGCTGCCCTTCAAGAGGGCACGCTCGAGCGCGGTCGCGCGTCCAAGCTGGCAGGCCGCTTCGGTTGGGCCGCCTCTGACACCTTCGGGCGGTTCGGGCGCGCGCTGCTCCCGCCGTTGTTTGAACGCGCGAGGGCGCGCCATCCGAGTATCCCAGCGCACCTGCGATTGGAATATCCGTTCGGGCCTCCCCGTGGGGTCCTGCGTTGATGGGGTTTTGATGGGGTTCTGGTGAGCCCTCAGAGTTGCCCCCTGAGTCGATCGCCAAATGCCGCGAGATTCCTGGGTTCAAGGTTTGATGGGCCGCGCTTTCGGCCTGAGAAAACATTGATCGTCTCAGCATGCCCCCGACTCGACCATCCGTTCTTGCACATTGTAATGCGCGCGTCGCAAACAACCTTTTATCGCTTTACAATACAAGCAGCTTAGTATTGAACAGAGCATTGCGTTGTGAAGAGCATTGCGTGTGGCGTTGCATGCAACAACAACGCGCTCACCGTGTCAAGCATCACTGCAGTCGCACAGTCACGCATGCCATCAGCACGCCGAGTAGCACTCACGCGTGCGCGACAAACGCTGATTGTCCGCAAGATCACACAGCCATCACGTTGCATAATGCACGGGGCTCTGGCGAGGGCTCCAAAGTGTAGGTCCGATGAGGTAACCCCCCTCAAGCGCCCGAATGGCATGGTTTTTACCACCTGGAGAGCCCTGCGAGCCCTAGTCAAAATTCGCCCAGTAGGACCGCAAGTACTAGGTGGGTTCGAGAGCGCCCGATTGACGAGGTCACCCCCCAGCGCCCGAGGGAGTTTGTTTTTGCTTTTTGTGCCCCCTTGCAGGCCCCATGGTGCCCTAGAAAAAATCGCCCACAGGAACCCTCCTCCTTCCTCCCTTGCCTCCCCTTCGCCGTCAATATAGCCATTTTGGCTCAAATCTTAACACAGGCTGGCTTGCATGCCCGACGGCTGCGCTTCCTCAGAGGAAGACTTCTTGGCGGTATCAGATGGTGCTATTTCTGATGGGGATTTCTTGTCTGGTGTCGTGGCGTGCCCACGCCCGCGCATTGCCGTGCCTGAGAGCGACGAGGATTTTCTCGCTTGCGGCCGCGACGGACCACTCGTCAGCGCAGGGCGGCCCGTTGAGGCAGCGGCAGCTGGTGGCAGGCCATTTGTGGCCAGCCTGCTCTCTCTGAATGCTGCGTCTGCCTACGCGCCCGAGGCCATCGCCAAGCGCGGCCGCAGGATTATTCCGAAGGCTGCCCGTCCTCTCGTTCAGAGTCTGCAGCCGCTGCCCGCTGATGTTCTACGGAAAGGCGTTCCTCGTCTGGTTAGCTTCATGTTGGAAGGAGACGCACATCGACCTACGACCCTTGCCTCGTCGGAGAAACTCCGCGGTGAGTGCGGCCTCTCCCAGCCGAGGTGGCACGAGACGTGCGACGCCGCCGCCCACGCGACATTCCAGGTGTTGCGGAACACGTTCGAGCAGTTCGCCAAATCCCTCATTGGAGTTTGCAGGGCGAACGTCGACGGCTCTGGAGTTGCAACGCCAATGAATGCCCTGCTGCAGTTTCGTTTTCTGTCATGCGACGGGACGAAGCAGATGGTGAGAGTAGTGAGCAAATCTCCTGTGCCAGGCGGGAGCAGCTCATGCGCATTCGCCGAGCCCTCGGCTGCCAAGTATGAGGTGTATGTTGCGAGTGCTTCTCGGGCGTTTTGCCTGAGCAAGGGTTCGGGCCCGCGCCGCAAGCTGCTATCTCTCATCATCAGAGAGCCAACTCTGTTGCACAGTACAGATGGCACGGCGGGGGAGTCGATCCATGCGGCTTTGTCACACCTCGCGTGCAGCGTGGATTTGGAGTTGGAGAAAATGTTCCTGCGGAGTGTCGACGTGGTCATCACCGACGAGGCTGGTTCGAACATTCGTTACCAGAATTGGAAGCAATCTGTTGATAGAGTGCCGTGGGCCCTGTTGCACCTCTTCTGCGACGCTCGCAAGAAGTCAAAGGTTGCGAGTTTGGGCCATGCTGTACAGAAGCCGGCCGACACGATGATCGTCCGTCTTCAGCTTGCAATGCGGGGCAATCTACCACGGATCCTGAAGGCGATGAGAGATATCATTGCTGAGCGACTCGTCATTATCAATGGCGGCGTGTTGGGCGATGTCGATGCATCGTGCAACAGACACGTGTACGACACGTTCCTCCCCATTCGGAGGTCTGGGGACCGATGCAGGCGATATTTGGTGGAGGGGTTGTGGAATGGCAACTTGAGGCGGTCAGACCGCATCGAACACCTGTGTCGGGGCTGCTGCACGTCCCGACACCAGACGCTGTACTTGATGCAGACCTGCGGCCTTCGAGCTCTTGCGAAGCACATGGGCCACGTCATTGACGGGCAGAACTGGACAGGGGCCGACCTCTGCTTGGGAGGGCCCGGCGCGGCATCGTTCGTCCATAACCTTCTGCCGTCTGCATTCATGGCTGTGTTCGGTGGCATGTGCACGGAAATTCCTGACCGAGCTGTTGCTGGCGACGGACAGGGCGGCGATCTTGGCATGGTCGACGGCGACGCCGACGCAGAGAAGGTCATCCCAGTCAGCGTCTGGAGAGAGGACAACACATTTAAGATCTCTCGCACCATAGATGGGATGGTTAGCGGTGACTTCCACGACGGTCTATATATTTTTACGCGTGCTCACGGACCGTGCAGCGAGATGATTCTGCGAGAGTTGGAGCGAAGTGGAATCGAGTGGGAGTTGAAGCAGCAGCGACGTCTTCTCGTGGACGGGGAGCGCACGTATCCTTTGTGGGAGGCTGCTGACCGCCGTGATGTCAAGCATTTTCGGGAGCAGCTTGGATCGATGGTTTTCGACGACACTTGGCCCGCCCTGGCGCGGCCCATTGAGAGTCAACAGCTGATGCTCTTCGTTTTGTGCTCCCGCCTTTCAGCGAGCGCATACGAGCTGGTGGACGTCAGACACAGGAAGACGCCGTACCTCACGCACAGTTGCTCGCGGGACCCCGAGGCCCTCCGCGCTCTGGAGCGCAGCCCTAGGTGCACCCTCGACGCGTACACCGAAGACTTCATGGCTTTTTATTCAGATAGGGGCGGCGCCGACGGCAGGATGGCGAAGGCCGAGCTTTCTGGCGCGCTGCCCTTGATGCAAACCAACTCAGCCGCCGCCGAGCGGACACACAGCGAGAACCAGTTTCAAGGCAAGTCGCAGCATTTTACATGGGGAGTCGACATGACCTCACTGTCTGGCCATGCGTTGTTCCGCCAGCAATGGAAGTGGCAGAGGTCTGTTTTCAGGTGCTGGGACGACTACGTGAACGCGAAGGCCAGGCGGGAACGGCAGAAGCAAGCAGAACGATCGTTACGACCACAGAGTATGGCCACATGGGTGTGGCGAGCCTTTGTTCACATGGAGGCTGGTGGGGCCTTCGTGGATCGAGCGCTCGGGGCCGAGCTCTCGGCCCGCTTCCACGGCCTGACAGAGCAGCAGCGCGAGCCGTGCAAGGACCTGGCGGCAGTCGCCATCCAGGAACATTTGGCTGGTCGGCGGGGTTTCGGGCCCGCGCGCGCGCGTCATCGAGCGCGTCCCCTGTCTGGCACAGGTCTTGTCGTGGTCGCCGACGCCGCCGTCGCCGCCCTCGAGGACGTCGGCGCCGCTGGAATGACCGTCGAGGAGGCGAACGAGTTCGCCGCCGACAACGTGATCTTACAGAGCGCGCTGGTCGAGCTGAAGGTGCACAATGCCGCGCTCAAGAGGGGGCGCGACGCGGCCAAGGCTGCGGCGGCGCACCTCCACCAGCGGTCGGATGCTGATTCGCCGGGGCTCGGGCAGGAGTGGAATCTGGTGGCGGGTGAATTGGCCGCCTCCCCCGCTGCTGGCTTGTCGATGATGCAGTCCATGGTCCCTTCTTTGCAGTGCACGAGGACAACGTCGTCCCTTGTCTCGGAGGTCGTGCGAGCTCTGGACATCAGCTCCATTGACCGTGAGGCGAAGGAGTGGTCCAAGCTCCACAGGCACACTACCGAAGCGGATTGCCCCAAGCTGCACGCACCCGTCAGGCCCCGTCGTTGGTGTTGGGGGGCTGGGTGTTGTATATGCAGTGGCCCTTCGGCGATCGTCAAGAGGTTCCACTCCCAGCTGACTGTTCTCTGGCGCCGTCTGAAGCACATATTGGGCGATGAGACCTTCAACCAGAAGCTGGAGGGTGGCGTGTTCGTGCTCAGGCTGACGTGCGTCGGCGTCCCCATGCATGAGCCGCCGCAGTCGGTCGCTGATCCTGGCTCTGCAATCGTTCCAGCTGGCCATGCGCCAGGGGCTGAGTGGCTTCTCCAAGTCGCCCTCCATTACGGGAGGCCGTGGAGGCCGACCTTCTCCCGCATGCGCTGGGAGCCGTTGGAGGGCCGCGCTGGCATATTGGGCGTCGCTCCCGAGCGCGACGTTGCAGGCGGGGCTGGCCCTTTGCTCCGCAACCTGACCGTTTTCGAGGTCGCTCGCAAGTGCTTCGATGCAGCGTGGACTAAGCGGCCGATCCAAGTTCAGGTGCACGAGTTGGTTGCGGACGGCCGCAGGGTTGCTCTCTGCCAGCCGAGCCGACAGCGCATCTTGGCCCATCCGCTCTTCGAGTCGGACATCTGGGAGTTGAAGCCACCGCCGCCAAGGCCCAGGAAAAGGAAGGCACCTCCGATGAAGGGCCCGAGGTGCGGGCCTGGCCCGAAGCCGAAGGCTGCTCCCGACCCCGCCTTAGAGGACGACCACGGCGGCAGCACCGACGAGATGGACGAGCTTGAGGGCATGCCCGCAGTTGAGGACGATGGTCATGCTGATGTCGCGTGCGGCGGGGAGCCCGAGCCCGCATCCGATGATTCATGGGACTTGTTTGGCTTCAGCGATGGTGATGACATGAACGGGGTGTGCGGCATCCCAGTCGGCGGCGGGCTCGGCAGCGGCGATCTTTACATTCCGCCGCCTCCTGATGATGATGGCGAGCTGTTTGAGGGCCCACCGCCGCCGCCTGTGGCCGAGCTGCCAGAGCCGCCGCCGCCGCCGCCTGCTGGCGGACGCGGCGGCCCGCGCGGCGCCCCGCTCGTGCTAGAGCTGCCGCCCCATGGCCGAGTCAATTACTACACCAACGGCCAGCGTTTCACTGCGGAGTGCGACCAGCATTCCGTTCCTTGCAAGTGCGTGTGCTCACGAACAGGAAGAGAGAGCAAGTTCGCATCTAGGGCGGGGCAGGGCAGACCATTGGGCCTCCTGGTCGCGTGGTTAAAGTCCCCCCGCCCAGACTGGGTTGTGGGCCAGAACGAGCGCGTTCATCTGTGGGAGCCCGATTTCGCTGCCAGGCAGGCGGCCCGCGATTGGCTAGAAGCCGAGGCTCCCACAAATCCTATTGTGCGTGGGTTGCTCGGAGAAGAGCGCGGGCGACGGATTGAACAGGGCGAGGGCTCTGAACCACTGGTCGTCCCTAAGTGAAACAAGTGCATTCGGCCACAACTCCTCCGTTTCCTCCTCCTCCTTCCTTGCCCCCCCTGCTTCCCCCTGCCCCCTTGCCTCCCCCTTCGAGGTGTCCAGGGGGAAATGAGGAGCCCCAGCGATAAGAGTAATGCAAGTGCGTCATCGTCCTTTGTTGCCGCGGTCGCGGGTGTTGCCATGCTGTATTGCATCTCTCTCACCACCGCCCGCAATGGCCGTCGATCGCCCCCCCCCTCCGCTGAGCTTCGGCGTCAGCCTTGGGCATTCCAAATTATATCATGCCCTCCTGTTTGGGGTCCACGCGCCTCCTCTCGCTCCTCCTCATCCACCTCCTCCTCCTTCTCATCAACACCATAATCTACCACAACTGTATGCTCTTCCCTTCCCCTCTCGCCACGATCTCGTCAAACGAATGTCCATATGAGCTTACACAAAGTCGAAGTTTCGTATATGTGTGTTCCTACGTACCTTCCGTTGGGAACCCCGATGCCTCTCTGGGCTAGGAGGAGGAGGAGAACGATGAATTCGATGAGGTGGAGGAGCAGGGGGAGGAGGATGAGGAGGATAGGGGGAGGATGAAGAGGAGGATGAGGAGCATAATGGGAAGCAAGAGTTTGATGAGGAGAAGTATTGCCACTCCCTGCGCCACGCGCAGCCGCAGAGGGTTGGGCCCTTCGCCAAGTGTTCCGTTTCGCTCCGTTGGGCATTTCGCCAGGTGTTCTGTTTCGTTGCGCAGGTTGGGCCCTTCGCCAGGTGTTGGCTCGGAGCGAACTGCGATTGTGGGTCCTAGGTCGTCGTCATTTCAGGGCCTGAGGGAGGTCCTAGGCGTATCTCGGGTAGCTGCCGTTGCTTCCACCGTGCCCCCTCCCCCGCTCGTAGCCATCAGCGTGGCTCTCAGGGATTGCTGTCCAGTTATCGCGCCCTGCTCTTCCATGACAACTCGTTTGTCTGGCGAGCCGCTGCGCAAGCTCAATGAACTCGTGAGGGAAATCGCGGCTGACGGTCGATGGTCGGTCTTTGGGAGCAAGGTTGTTGCTGGTGCGATATTCAACTGCCTTCGGCGTCCGCCGCGCCCAGGTAGCGGGACAGAGGGCGGGGAGGAACTCCTCGGGCCCCCAGGGGCCCATGTAAATGGCGACAGCTCCGCAGTTCGCAACTTTTTGCACGGCGCAGACCGCGTGGCCCCTGCCGCGGCCCCCAATGAGCCCATCCCCCCAGAGCCCCGCACCGCCCCCGTTTCACTTGTTAATTACATCAATAGCATAGCATGTGGACCGTTTTTCAACGAAGCATACGATCTCCCCCCTCCCCCTTCCTGGGGAATTTCCGACATATCCATCAGGCGCTTATGCCGCGACGTGCCGCGGCGGGGGGCGCTTCCACCACCCGAACGGTGCCATCCGCTTCACGTTGCCAGGCCCTGACAGCTCAACGACTGAAAGCCGAGCGTGGCCCAGCGACCTGCTGGCCCTGGAGAACTTCCGCCCGAACGAGGAAGGTGCCTCGAACAGAGCGGCGCCAGCTCCAGCCGCCCAAGCGGCGCCGCAGGGTGGCCAGAGCCATTGCGGCGCCGCCGACGTCGCCGCAGGAGCCGCGGGTCCGACGGGCGGCGAGGACGTGCCGACGTTCGGAGGCCAGCCGACGCCATCCCCGCTTGGCACGATCATAGGCGTGCAGGGTTACGGCGGCGGCGGAGAGGCGGCTGCGCAGGCCCGAGGCGCACTTGGCGGCGCCACCATGCCAGTGGATGTCGGCGGTTGCGGACAGGCGATCGCCAATCCCAAGGGCGGCGCGATCGACGTCGAGCAGATGGTGCGCAGCGGCCATCTCGATCCCTTCACGCGAGACGGCGTCATCTACGTTCCCGTCAGCTCCCTGCCGGGGCCGCAGCAGCAGCCCGACGTCCAGCCAGCTCCACCAGCGCAGCCCGCCAACCCGATCGACCCGAGGGCGCCCCTCACACCGCCACTGGCATTTGCATCTCCAGCGACTCCTGGGCTCGCAATGGGCGGCGGTGGCCAGCCAACATTCAAGGACAACGTGGCCCAGGGGGGTTCGAAAGCGCCGCCCCTCATTCGCGTCCCGATCAACACTGGCCAGACCATGTTCAACATGTTCCAGCCAGGCGATGCGCACGGCGGCTACAGCGTGATGATGCCGTCGGCTCGCGACCCCATCTGCGTGGGGATGACCACGGTCTTCGGTGGCCGCTCGTTCGTGGCGACACTTGTATAGTCTGTTATGTTGGTAGACTGCAGGTTCAGCGTAGGGAAGTGGGGGCTTTGCCTTAGCCATTTGGGGTCCGTAGTCGTGGGCTCGAGATCGAGCCAGGACTCGGGGGTCCGGGGGGCCGCGGGGCGGCCAAAACCGCAGCGTCCTGCACCGCCAGCTCTGGGGAGCGGGTGTGCGGACGTGGCCGGCGCTACCAGCCTCGTGGCGGGTGTGCGGGCCAGCGGTGCCATGGCCGTGGGCTTCCTCGGGGCGCATGCCGTGATCTTGGCGGTTGGTGGGGCGTTCTCGGCCCAAGGGGCGATGGGTTGGTGGCTTCTTGGCCGCGCGGGGGACGCAATGTCCCCAGCGCCGGCGCCGCCATCTCAGCCCGGGCCGAAACTCCGGCCCGCGGGCGGCGGGGGGCATGGCAAGGGGCGAGCTCCGCCCGCCAAGCCTGCGCCTGCGGGAAGGAAGGGGCGAGGGCCGCCGGCCAAACCTCCTGGGGTCACCATTGCCACAACCACGACGACGACTACGACGTCGACGACTACCACGACATCTTCGCAGCCCGGCCCGAGCCGCGAGCGCGGGGGCGAACCCGCAGTTAGCCCAGCCGCGGCCTGGCCCGCAGGCCCCATTTCCATTACGACTGGCGTCGGCCGCGCGCGCGGGAGCGGACCTTCGGGTAGCCCAGCCGCGGCAGAGCCAGCGGGCGGGTCGGGTGCCCAGGGCGGTCCCAGTAGGGAAGAGCCACGCACCCCGCCCACGCATCCTGGGAGACCCGGCGAGGCATCAGGCCAGCCGACGGGGTCCCTGGGCACCTGCGGGCCCGGCGAGGCAGCGCTGAGCTTCGACCCGCTGCGCTTCAGCTGGCTGGTTGCTGGCTGGTTGGCCTGCTGCGCGTTGGGCGCGGAGTTTCGACATCGCCGCATGGAGGCTGAGCTGGCCGAGAAAGGCACCAACCTGCAGCTTTGGGCGACCGAGGCGCTCGACGCCGGGGAGAAGCTGGCCGAGGCACGGTCGCGGTGCACTGCTCTGGAGGCCGAGCGGTCTCGTGCCGCCGAGGGAGCCGAAGCGTGGCGCCAGGCTTACGAAGAGGAGGCGACTCGCCGGCAGGAGACGGCACGGCGACAGAGGATGGCCGAGAGGCTCGCCCAAGGGAAGAGCCAGGCGTGCGAGTACGAGCGGGCGCGCAGATTCCGTGCCGAGGAGGCCTTGGCGGGGAGCCGCGCGGACGTCGACGTCGACAACTTGTGGGCGTGGATCGACGGCCTGTTGGCATGGATCGACCGCCTGACGACGAACCTCGAGCTGGGGGCCACGATCGCCGAGAACCTGCGGGCCCGCGTCGACGAGCTCGAGGCTGCCGCAGAGACGGGGGGTGAGGCAGGAGTAGGCACCGCGGACTTTGTCACGGAGCCACGCGCCGCTGGGGACGATGAGACCGAGCGGGCGGTCCCGCCGCCCTCGCGCGAGCCCGGCGGGGTCGCTCCGACCGAAGGGGCCGGCGGCAGAGGAGGAAGAGGAGTGGGCGGCGGAGGCGAAGGAGCGGCGAGGGAGGAGGTCTTTCCGAGAGCGAGTATGAGGAGGCGGAGGAGGATGAGGAGGACCACTACCCAGGGGGAGCTCATTCCCGAGGAGCCCGAGGAGATCAGCCTCGGGGAGCATCGCGCCCTGGGCGACTCCGCGGCTGCCTCGGGCCTGGCGCCGGGAGCGGGCGACGATGGCGACGACGATGCGGGGGTGCCGGGAGGGTCAGAGGTCAAACTGGTCCGCGCCCACGAGGACGTCCACGGCGCCCGGTTGCCGGCGGGTTGCTGGGGCTCCGTTGGTGCCAGCGCCCGCGCCGTCGCCGAGGCCCGCGCCGGTGCCAGCATCGGCGCCCGTGCCCCCGCCGATTCTGACACCAGGGAGTACCGCAGCGGGGGGGCGCGCATGGGGTCGTGGACAGGCGCGGACGTGGAGCTCGGCGCTGTGCACCTGGGCGACGCCGGCGCCGACGACCGCACCGACACCTACGCCTCAGCCGTCGCCCGCGCTGGCCCCGTCGCCTGCGCCCGCGCCCGCGCCGACGCCGACGCCATTTGCGACGCGCCCGCTGACGCCGGCGGCCGCGACTTCGACGCCTCCGCCGGCACCGGCACTTTCGCCGCCGCCGCCGCGACCGGCGACGCCGATGCCGGGGCTGGCGCATATCGCAACGCGGCGCCTCCGCCGCCGGCTCCGGATCTTTGGCGCGGCGCTGGCCCCGAGCTGAAAGCGCGGCTGCGCCGGCGCGCCCTGCCCCTTGAGGGGGCCGGAGGCGCGCTCGCGGGGCACCGCTCTGAGCGGGCAACTGCGGAGGCGGCGGGGCGGGCGCTACCGGAGACCAAGCAGTACTGGTTGACGGTTGTGCCCGAGACCTGGGAGGTCGCGCCGATGGATCGCGAGGAGCCCCCCCGAGAAGCCCAGGGGGCCCTGGAGTTGGGGCAGCCGCTGCTGGATGAGGCTCGCCGCCACCGCGCCGCGGGCGTGAGCGTCACCGAGGACTTGAGGAGGGCCGCGGGGTCGGACGGGGCCGAGACGGTCGTGGAGGCCGACGAGGTTTGTGACTTGGATTGGGCCAGGCTCGGCGCTGCGGGCCCCGAAGAGGGCCCCGTTCCCAGCATTGACGCCACCACCGTCGTCGACCCCGCCGTCACCGCCTGCGCCATCGTCAGCGCCGACGCCAACGCCGACGCTGACATCGACGCCGATACACGGGCTGGCACCGGGGCCGCCTCCTGCGACGCTAGCGCCGACGCCCCCAATGTCTCCGCCTCCGCCGCCTACAACGCCAGCGACGACGCCAGCGCGGGCGCCTACGCCGAGGCCGCCGCCGAGCCCGACGCCGGCGACCGCGCCCCCGGCACCGACGCCTATGAGGACGTTGCCGTTTCCGCGGCCGCCAGCGCAGGCGCCAGCGCCCACGCTCCCAACGTCGCCGCCGACGCCGGCGTCAACGCCCTCGGTTGCGAGGCCCGCGTGGGCGCCGCCGCACACCCGGCGGCGAGCGCAGGCGCCAGAGGTCTGGGCCGTGCGTTGGTCCAGACCTGGCGCCAGGAGCCCCGACGTGGGACTCGGCACCCGCGCCGACGCCAGCGTTGAGGTCGGCTCCAGCATCGCGGCCTACGCCAACGTCAGCGCCAGCACCGACGTCCGCGCCAACGCCGACGCCTCCGATGCCGATGCAGGCGCTACCGCCACCGCGACCGCCAACGCCGCGACCGGCGCCGACGCTTGCACCACCGCCAGCTCCGACACCGGCGCCTTTACCAGCACGGACGACGAGGTCTGGGACTTAGAGTGGCTCCGGCTCGGCGCTGACGCGGGCCCCGCTACCGGCATCGGCGTCAACGCAGACGACGTCAGCGGCGTCACCGCCTACGCCGAAACCAACGCCGCCGCCGACCCCAGCGGCGGCCCCGACGACGCCGCGACGGTCGGCGTCAGCAGCGATACCATCGCAGGGATCGGGGCCGACGCCGACGCCGACAGGGACGTCTGCACGGGCACCGGCGCCCGCGCCGCCGCCGGCGTCGACGCTGGCCCCAACGTCAGAGACCGCGTCATCAGCACTACGCTTCCGCACGCGCGCGCTTGGCTCCGCAGGCTCCGTGCCGCTCACGCGGGCTTCCTCGCGCGCGCGCGCTGCCCGTTCGGCTTTCTGTCGAGTTTAGCGCGACGCGCGCGTCTCGGGCTCTTCGCGGGCGCGGCTTCGCGCCGGCGGGCCGGCGCCGCGCGATCGGGGCTCGTTGGTCCCCTGCCTGAGCGAGGCCGCGGGGGCCAACTCGGGCGCGCGCCGCGCGCTGCCGGCGGGGATGGCCCAGCCGGGGTGCCGCAACTGCCCTCGCCGCCACCGCCGTGGGCCGCTCCGCGCCTGCCGAATCGCGAGGACTGCCGCGCGGGCGACTCCACCTCCACCACTGCTGACGCCAGCGCCGACGTCGACGCCAACGCCGCCGCCTGCCCCGATAGCGACGGCAGCGCCGACGCTGACGCGGGCGCCTGCGCCGACGCTGAAACTGGCACGGAGACCGACACCGACGCCGGCATCGACGTGACCGCCTACACTGGGACCAGCGCCTGCGCTGCCGACGGCGCCCGCGCCCGCGCTGGCACTGGCGCCCGTGCCCACGCCGGCGCCGCCGCCAGCCCCAGCGCCAGCGACAGCGCCACCGGCGCCGACGTCGCGGTCGCGGGCGTGGTCGCACACCAGGGCACGCACCATGGGGTGCACGCTGCTCAGTTCCGCTTCTTAGCTGGTGCGCAGTGGAGGTTCGACCCCGCCCGGGTCCAGCCGTGCGAGGTGTCCATCACGGGTGCCCATTCTAGGCTCGTCGAAATCGGCCAGGACGTGCAGCCGAAGGCCGACGCCGCCCATGTCCAGCAGGCCGTAGGACTTGGGACGTCTGTTCCAGCCAAGCTCGACTCCATCGTGCAGGACGTGCCGCGGAAAGCCGACCTTGCGGACTCCGACGCCAGCGCCAGCGCCGACGCCGCCGCGAGAGTCGGCGTCAGCACCGATGCCAGCGCAGGGGCTGGGACCAACGCCGACGCCGACAGGGGCGTCGGCACGGGCACCGGCGCCCACGCCGTCGCTGGCGCTGACGCTGGCCCCAACGTCGCGGCGACTGCGCTACCGGCTACGCGCTTCCGCGCGCACGGGCTTGGCCCCGCAGGCGCCGTGCAGCTCGCGCGGGCGTTCTCGCGTGCGCGCGCTGCCAGTTCTGCTTTCCGTCGCGGCAAGCGCGGCGCGCGCGTCTCGCGCCCATCGCGGGCGCGGCTTCGCGCCGGCGGGCCGGCGCCGTGCGGTTGGGTCGCGTTTGCCCCCCGCCTGAGCGAGGCCGTGGAGGCCAGCTCAGGCGCGCGCCGCACGCTGCCGGCAGGGCCTGCCCAGCCGGGGCGTCGCAGTTGCCCTCGCCGCCGCCGCTGCAGGCCGCTCCGCGCCTGCCGAGCTGCGAGGGCTGCCGCGAGGGCGACTCCGCCTCCGCCACCGCCGACGCCAGCGCCGACGTCGACGGCCCGTGGAGGGCCGCGGGGGCGGACAGGGCCGAGACGGATGTGGTGAGACTCGGCATCGGGAGGCGACGGCGGGCGGGCAGCGGCTGCAATGGCACCTACAGCGGCGCCTACCGCGGCGCCGACGGCCGCGCTGGCTACGGGCGCGTCGACGGCTTCACCGACAGCGGCGCCGGTCGCATCGACGGCTTCACCGACAGCGGCGGCGACGGCGCCAGTCGCGCCAACCGTGGCACTGACGGCTGCGCCGATAACATCACCGACAGTGGGGACGGCCGCGCCGAGGACATCACCGACTGCGGCGCCGCCGGAGCCAGTGGGGACGGCCGCGCCGAGGACATCACCGACTGCGGCGCCGCCGGAGCCAACAGCCGCACCGGCCGTTGCGCCACCAGCGGCGTCGAGGGCGGCACTGATCGGCGCCCCGACAGCCACGCCCACGGCAGCGCCGACGGCGGCGCCCTTTGCCGTTCCGACAACTGCGGCACCGATAGCTTCGCCGACAGCAGCCCCAACAGCCTCGGCAGCGTCGACGGCGGCACTGACTGCCGCTCCGACAGCTGCGGCCCCAACAGCCACTCAGGCGGCACCGGCTGCCGCTCCGACGGCTGCGGAGTCCATTGCCGCACCGGCCGTTGCGCCGTCAGCGGCGTCGAGGGCGGCACCGATTGGCGCCCCGACCGCGGCGCCGACAGCACCGCAGGCAGCGGCGCCGACGGTATCACCGAGAGCGGCGCCGACGGCCCCAATAGTCGCTCCGACAGCTGCGTCGTCGGCGGCGTCGGCGGCAGCACCCGCCGCCGCTCCGACAACGGCGGCCCCGACGGCCCCGCCGGCGGCTGGGCCGGCGGCGGCGCCGACTGCCGTCCCGACGGCTGCGGCACTGACAGCCTGGCCGACGGCTGCGCCACTAGCCCTGGCGGCGTCGACGGCAGCACCTACTGCCGTTCCGGCGGCTGCGGCCCCGACAGCCGCGCTGGCGGCTGCGCCTCCAGTTGCGTCGGCTGCCACCCCGACTGCGGCGTCGACGGTTTCGCCGACAGCTGCGCTGCCGCCGGCCGCATCGACGGCCCCGCCGACGGCTGCGCCGACGGCGGCGCCGACAGCCGCCCCGACCGCGGCGCTTGCGGCCACGCCTGCAGGGGCGCCGGCGGCATCACCGACAGCAGCGCCGAGGGCACCGACAGCATCGACGACAGCATCGACGACAGCTGCGCCGACGTCCGCACCTGCAGCTTCGCCGGCGGCCCCGCTAACTGCAGCACCGACACCCGCGCCGTCTGCGGCATCGTCAGCCCCGCCGACAGCTGCGCCGTCTGCATCACCGACAGCTGCGCCGACACCCGTGCCCACGGCTTCACCGTCAGTGACGCTGTCAGTTACATCACCCAGGGCACCGACCCCGCCTCCGAGGACGTGGCGCACGCGTGCGCCCTGGTGCCCGGCATCGCGCCGACGCGGGGCGGGAAGCCCACCGCGGCGGTCCCGCCCAGCGCGGCGCGACACCCCCCCGTCGGCCTCGACAACGGCGGCGCCAACCGCGGCGTCGACGGCGGCATCGACCGCGGCACTGGCCTTGCCCTCGATGTCTGGGTGAGGACCCCAAGCGTGCCCGGCGTGGTCCCCGAGGCCGTAGCGGCCAGCATCATCGCCAACATCGACGGCGGCGCTGACACCGGTACCCGCTCTGGCACGCACGTCGACGCGAAGGCCTTGCTCTTCTTGGGCAGGCTGGTGCCTGGTGTGGTCGCGCTCAGGGACATGCACGGACCCTGGAGCGCCCGGGCGCTCCCCAACGTGCGGGCCCTCTTTTGCACCCGGGCGCCCTCGCTTGACAGCGCGCCGGTGTTCATGCGCGCCCCGATGCTCGTGCTCGATGGCCCGTCGACGCTGATGTATTGCGACAAGCGCGACTTCTCCTTGGCCAGGTCATCCCCGCCGACGGCCGAGTTCACGGGCACGCGAATGTTCGACTGCCTGCCGGTCGCAGCGCGTCTACACCTACCTGATCACGCGTCCCCTGGCACGCCCAACCTCGGCGGCCGCGGGCCAGCGTGCGTACCTGGCCGAGACGGCTCCGGAGATTTTGGCCTGGATCGCGGTGGAAAGGGCTCGACTTGGCCCAGTTGCGAGGGGATCAGCTCGAGGAGCGGAACCCCAGCGGCGGGTCTACCCTTGATCCACTGCGGGCGGGGACTCACAGGCGCGCCGGTGCTCAACGGTGCACGCGCGCTTGGTGGCGGGGCTGTGCCCCCCGGCGCGCTGGGACGCAGGGGCGCGCTCGCGTCCACGCGCGCGCTCCTACTCCTCGGCTCGCCCGAGGTGCAGATCATGCTGGTGCTCGACGGCATGCGGGTGCTCCTGGGCTTACCGGTGTCCCACGGCGCCTTGGCGTTCCTGGACATGCTGGGCGTGCCCCGCCGTGTGCTGGTACTCCCAGTGCGGTCGTGGTTGAAGGAGGCGTTCTCTGATTGGGTCATCCACGACAACCCACCGTCTGCTGCGGGCCCTGGCCCGGCCGGGCCTTTCCGCGGGGGGGCCAGCCTTAGGGGCGAGGTTCACGCGGGAGGGGCGTCACTGGTTGAGGGCCAGGGCGCCGCTTGGTCAAGCCGCGTGGGGACAAGCCTCAGGGGCGAAGTGTCAGCGGCGACCCTGCCCGGCTTAGTGCGACTTTCGGCCGACAGCCTCGCCGATAGTGGCGGCAACAGCGGCGCCGGCGGCGGCGTCGACGACGGCGCCGACAGCCCCGCCCACAGCAGCGTCGACAGCATCACCGACGGCCGCATTGAGGGCCGCACCACCAGTTTCGCCGCGATCTGCGTCAACCGCGGCATCGACTGCCCAGCGAGGCCGACGGCGACCGTAGAGGGTAGCGACTGCCACGTCGGCGGCTGCTCCTCCAGTGACGTCGGCTGCCGCCCCGACTGCGGCGTCGACAGTTTCGCCGACAGCTGCGCTGCCGCCGGCTGCGCCGACGGCCCCGCCGACGGCTACGCCGACAGCGGCGCCGACAGCCGCCCCGACCGCGGCGCATGCAGCTACACCTGCAGGGGCGCCGACGGCATCACCGACAGCGGCGCCGACGGCACCGACAGCCGCTCCGACAACTGCGGCACCGGCAGCAGACCCGCCAGTGGCGACGACTGCCGCGCGTGCAGCGGCGCCGACGGCGTTACCGACGGCGACGGTTGCAACGACAGGTACGCCCACCGCGGGACCGACAGCCTTGCCGAAATCCGCTCCGGCAGCGGCGCCGTCTGCGACAAGACGGGCATCTGGTACAGTCCGATGGGCGAGCACTCGGCCTTCATGTTTGCGATGTACGGTCCGATAGGGGAGCAACCGGCCTCCATGGTCACGGCCGCGGCGACGCGCGACGGCCTCACCGACCACCTCGTCGACAGCCGCACCAGCAGCTGCGCCGACGCTGGCGTCAGCAGCCCCGCCGGCTGCGGCGCGGACAGCCGCGCCAACCGTTGCCCCGACAGCATCGCCGACAGCTGCGCTGGCGGTATCGCCGACAGCTGCACCGACGCCCGCACCTACAGCTCCGCCGGCGGCTCTGCCAACTGCAGCACCGACACCCGCGCCGTCTGCAGCACCGGCAGCCTCGCCGACAGCTGCGCCGACTGCGTCGCTGACAGCTGCACCGACACCCGCGCCCACGGCTTCACCACCAGCACCGCCAACGGCGGCACCGACGCCTGCGATTGCTGTGGCACCGGCAGCCGCCGCGCCGATAGCGGCGCCGACGGCGGCGTCGATCGCGGCACCGATTACGGCACCGACAACCGCGCCGACGGCGTCACTGGCGTCTCCGCCAACCGCGGCATTGGCAGGGCAGCCGTCGTGGACAGCGCCGATGCGAGCGTGAGGCCACTGGCGATCGAGCCCGTGCCGGACGCCGAGTGCGTGCTGGTCAGCAGCAGTGACACGGCGTTCGACGTCGCGAAGGCTTGCGGCCTCTCGGTTGGGAACGCTCCGGTGGAGGGCGGCCTTGTCGCTCACGTTACGAAGGTGAGGCAGCGGGTCAAGGCCCGGGGTGCCTATGGCACGCGCCCGAGCGACGGGGCTGGCAGCTACAGACGCAGCGGCACCAACTGCAGCTACGCCGGCCGCGGCCCCGATAGCTGCGACGACCGTGGCGCTGACCGCCTTGCCTACAGGTACGCCGACGGCTATGCCTGCGGCGCTGACGGCCGAGCTGACCGCGGCACAGTGGGCAGCCGCGACGACGTCGGCAGTTGCGACGGCATCGGCAGGGACAGTGGCGCAGCCTGCGGCGCGGACAGCCGCGCCGACTGCGGCGCCGACGGCTGCGCCAACCACGGCGCCGACTGCCGCGCCGACCGTGAGCCCTACGAGGGCACCAGCGGGCTGATCGAATGGCCCGCCGACAGGCTCACCGGCTGCGGCACCGACAGCGGCGCCAATGGCTGCAGCCACGCTGTCTGCGGCACCGGCGGCCGCGCCGACGGCTACCTCGACAGCCACGCCGACGACAGCCTCGTCAGTTACGCCGACAATGGCACCGACTGCTGCACCGACCTCGGCGCTGACCGCGGCGCCGACGGCGGCGCCTACGAGGCAACCCGCAAGGGCGTGCCCGTGGGGGGCGTCTCGGGCGGCGGGCGCGGCCGCGCCGACCGCGGCACCTACGGTGGCACTGACGGCCACCCCGCCAGCGGCGTTAACCGCTGCGCTGGCTGCGGCACCGACCGCCGCTCGGATGACTGGCACGTTCTGGACAGCGGCCCAAAGGCTGCCGAGGAGATCGAGGCTGCGCTGGCGGGTCATAAGACGGCTGGTACGCCGACGGCTGCATCGACGGCCTCGCTGACAGCTGCGCCGACCACGGCGCCGACAGCTGCAATGACCGATGCGCCGACCGCTGTGCCAGCCGAGGCGCCAACGGCGGCCCCGACAGCGGGCGCTGGCGTCTGCGCTGGCGGCCTCCAGGCAGCCCAGACCTCACGGGCGGCGCGCGCCGGAGGCAGCTGCCACCGCGGCCCCGGGGGGCGCCACCGTACTCGCACCGGCCGGGGGCGCACGGCTCGCACCAGCCTCAGGGGCGAGCGTTGGCCCACCCATGTGCGACGGGCGGCGCACGCCAGCGGCGGCTGCGGCCGCGGCCCCGAGGGATGCCCGCCCGTCCTCGCCCGCCAGGGGCGCCCGGCGCGCACCAGCCTCCGGGTCAGCAGCGGCCCCGCCCATGTGGGGCGGGCGTCTCGCGCCAGAGGCGGTGGCTACCGCGGCCCCGGGGGATGCGGCACTGACAGCCACGGCGACCTCGGCGACAACGGGGACATCGACTAGCTCCCCGACGGGTTTCCCGACTCCGGCTCCGACTGCGGCGCCGCCAGCTACGCCGACCGCCATGCCGGCTGCAGTATCGACAGCCGCGCCAATTGTGGCACCGACGACGGCGCCAATTGCGGCACCGACGGCGGCAGCGGCTGCGGCACTGACAGCTGAGCCGACGGTGGCCCCGACCGCCTCACCGACTGCGGCTACGGTGGCCGCGCCGACGACCTCGCCGACAGCAGCGCCGACGAGTGTACCGACCGCGGCGCCGACAGCCATTCCGTCAGCCGCGCTGGCGGCGGCGCCGACGGCCGCGCCGATAGCGTCGCCGACGGCAGCTCTGGCCGCCGTGCCGACCGCGGCGCTGACCGCTGTGCCCCCGGCCTCGCCGTCTACGGCACCGACCGCTGCTCCGGCTGCGGCTCGGGCCGCCCCGTTTACAGCGGCGGCGGCGGCTGCGCCGGCTTCGTCGCCTACGGCTTCGCCGATTGCTGCACCAACGGCAGCGCCGATGGGTCGTCTGTCTGTTGCCCTGGCCGCGGCGCAGACAACCGCCTGGACAGCGTCGACGACGGTTGCACTAGCCGCTGCACCTGCAGATGCACGGTTCGGTTCGCCGATGGCTGAACTGGTCACGACACCGACGGCTACTCCGACAGCGGCGCCGACGGTCGCGCCGACATCGGCGTCGACAGCAGCCCTGGCCGCCACGGCGACCACGGTGCTGACTGCGGCGGCGACTGGCGCGCCGACGAAGGGCGCGACGACGGGGGCGAGCGGATCGACCTACGTTGGCATGTTCGCCGGCAGCACTGGCATCGAGGGCCGCGCGCTGTCCGCCACACAGGAGCCGCCCGACGACGAGGATTAGAAGGAGGAGGACCGGGGGGAGCGACGGGCTGCTCGGGCCTCGTGGCGTCCACTGGGCTGCAGCCAGCTTGCGCCTCCAGCTCGCGCGTGCGCTTCGCATGCGCGCGCTCGTTCTTTGCGCGTACTGAGTCGCGTCCTGCGCGACGCGCGCGGCTAGCGCTTTTCGCGTGCGCGATTCCGCGCCGGCGGGCCGGCGACGCGCGGCCCTGGGGAGCGTTTAGCCCCCCCGCCTGGGCGAGGCCGTGGGGGCCGGCTCGGGCGTGCGTTGCACGCCGCCGGCAGGGCGCTGCCCAGCCGGGGCGGCCTGGCGCCCGCTCCAGGAAGGCCTCAGGCTTGCAGGCCAGTGGTCGCGCGCGCTCGGGCGCCTTTCGCCCGCGCGCGGCTGCGTTCTTTTGGTTTTGGCCGTGCGGCAGCAGGGCGTGCCAGAACGCGCGCGCGCCACTGTGCGCGTGCGCGGGCGGCGCGGCGTCCCGCCGGACCCGCGCCATCAGGGTGGTGCGCGTGGCCGCTTTGCCATTGAAAGAGTTCATCATTGTCCTTCTCCCGTCCTCGTCCTCCTTCCTCCTCCTCTTCCTCCTTCTCCGTTTAGTGCACGCGTGCCTTCGCTTAACTTGTATAGTCTGTTATGTTGGTAGACTGCAGGTTCAGCGTAGGGAAGTGGGGGCTTTGCCTTAGCCATTTGGGGTCCGTAGTCGTGGGCTCGAGATCGAGCCAGGACTCGGGGGCCCACCCACCCCGCTTTGCTCCCTGTGCACCCAGCTCCGCTCGGCTCTCGGGCCGTGCGGCAGCAGGGCGTGCCAGAACGCGCGCGCGCCACTGTGCGCGTGCGCGGGCGGCGCGGCGTCCCGCCGGACCCGCGCCATCAGGGTGGTGCGCGTGGCCGCTTTGCTTGAAAGAGTTCATCATTGTCCTTCTCCCGTCCTCGTCCTCCTTCCTCCTCCTCTTCCTCCTTCTCCGTTTAGTGCACGCGTGCCTTCGCTTAACCGATCGTTGGCTCGGTGCGCGGTGACCAGCAGCAGTCGCGGCCCTCGCCGTTCTACCACGGCGGCTTTCCTGTGCACAGGGCGCCAGCGCCTCAGGTGCCGCGCCCGCCCCTAGAGGCGCCTCCCGACCACCTTTTGGTGACGAGCCCTGGGGTGATGTCGAAGGTTTTCGCCTGCGAGCCTGTCTCTGCGCAGCCTGCCCCGCGCATGCACGCGCCGCCTGCCCTGTCGAAGTGTGCGATTTTGCCGCCGGAATGCAGGGGCCCTGGCGGCCCGAGCGGCCACCATCCATACTAGTCGGATGACAACAATTCGACCCCGAAGCAGCGATGCACACGTTCCCTTCAGCAGCTCTGCTCGGCAGCTGCGACGACGCAGGCGTCGCAGCCTTCTCGTTCCTGTTGTAAAAAGGAGAGCCCACGTGGAGTATGAGGAAGAGGATGAGGATGTGGGAGGGGATGGGGGGGAAGGGGTAGGTGGAGGAGGAGGAGGATTGAGGATGAGGAGGGGGAGGAGGTGGAGGAGGAGGAGGAGGATGCGGAGGAGGATGCAGAGGATGCGGAGGAGGAGGATGCGGAGGGGGATGCAAGAGAGCACCACGACAGCCCAAGAGGCCCCAAGAGGCCCCAAGAGGGCCCCAAGAGGGCCCCCAGGACGACCCAAGACGCCCCCAAGCCGACCCAAGAGGGCCCCAAGAGGGCCCCAAGAGAGCCCCAAGACGGCTCCAAGAGGGCCCCAAGGCTGCCCAAGAAGGTCCCAAGACGGCCCCAAACGGTGTGACATCAGGTGTTCCCGCAACCCCCTCCCGTGACACATAGTGTCCCCCCCCTTGGGGCCCTCTTGTGGCCCTCGTGGAGCCCTCTTGTGGCCCTCGTGTGGCCATTCTCGGGGCCCTCCTGGGCCGTCTTGGAGGTCCGAAGAGGGGTCCAAACAGGCCAGGGAAATTGCGTCAAACACGCGATTCACTGTGCCGCAACTCCCCCCACCTTCCTGCCTCCTCTTTCTTCCCGCCACCCTCTTCCCTCATCCTTCCTTCGCATCTCTCCTCGCCCTTCCATGTTCATCCCTCCATGCACCCTCATCGCTGATCGCCCCCTCGACCCGTCATCCCTTGTGCATACTGTCCTCTCTGTGCCCCAGTTTCCCTCCTAGCACCCACCTCAGGCTTACCCGCGCAGTCAGACTCACGCGCACACAGACACACGCGCACCCAGACCTACTCACGCATTCATGTGTACTCGCACACGTACGTTCTCACACAACTAGGTGTACTCACGCACTCATGAGTACGCACGCACTCAGGTGTAATCACACACATGCACACACTACGCCAAGCACTTATACAACCACAGCCAGACACAAATCATGCTCGGACCCACATGCACGCAGGCCCGCTCACATTCAGGCTCGATCATACGGGCAGAAATCGCAGTCAGACTCGCAAGTTGCGAGGACGTCTTGAGTGACGCGCTGGATTCAGCACCACAACGCCCAAGCCAGAACCGCCAGAGGGTGGGGCGTTCGCCCCCTTCGCGGTCAGATTGCGGGGACGTCTCGGGCGGCGCGCGTGTTCGGTTGCTCGGGCTTCTCTGCGTTCAGGCAGGGCAGATTGGCGATGTCCCAAGCGACTCATTAAGTTTCAGCTTTCCAACGGGTGGTGGCGCCAGGGGGTGGAGCACCCGCTGCGTCTCTGCACCTCGCGTAGCCCGCCCGCCTCCTGTGCCGCCCCCATTATTATAGCAGTTGTTTATCTGCTTTGTCGCAGGCCTGTGCGATGTCAATACATGTGCTCATGCCCACCTCTCATTTGCCCCTCTCGCCGCCCCAGCCCGCAGGAGCCAGCGGTCGACTACCAGGGGGGCAGATGCCAATGCGCCGCATGACACACTCGAGAGACCAAGGACGCCATGCCGCCGCCGCTTTCTTGGCTCAAAGCAAGTTCCGCTCTTGGCTCGTGCTCCGCAAGGAGTTTCGGGCGCTCTGACGGAGGCCCGCGCCGTCAATTGAGTGGGGCGCACGCGCTTCTGCAATGCCGCGGCGCATTCCCAGCGGAGACTGACGCGAGCTGCCCCTAGGGGCGGCGCCGCCGGCTCCTATCCGACGCCCGCCCCTCGCGGGTGGACAAGCGCGGCGCATGTGGTTTGCCACGTGCAGTCGCTGGGTGGTAGCGTCATCGCCTGGTGGCGCGCCTGCATGGCCCGAGCGCGGCGGCGCGCGCTTTCGGGCCGCTGGTTTGGCGGCTCTAGCCGCCTCGGCTCGCGATGACCTGCAATGGTCCGTGCGCAGCCCTTCGGATTCGCTCGCAGCGAGTCCCAGGCCTCTGGCGCGTCGTCCGCGTGCGGCGACCATCAGAACCTCGTCCGCGATGTCTTGCCGCGGGGCGGGTTCGATCGGAACCCCATCAAAACCCCATCACAACCCCATCAATACCCCATCAAAGTTCCATCAAAACCCCATCAAAACCCCATCAAAACCCCATCGGAACCCCATCAAGTTTGATCAATTGTGATCAAAACCCCAACAATTTTGATGGGGGGCAGCCAGGAAATTTGATCAGAACATTATCCATTTTGATCCATTTTGATCAATTTTGATCAGGAGCGATCCATTTCGATCAAAACCCCATCAAAACCCTATCAAAACCCCATCAAAACCCCATCAACACCCCATCAAAACCCCATCAAAACCCCATCAAAACCCCATCGCAACCCCATCACACACTCAACAGTTTTGATCAATGTTGATCAAACTACCATGAAGCCACGGCGCCGCAATTTAGTTTACCATCAAGCAGGTGCGCCTGAGCTGCGGCTCGGAATTTTGCAAAGCCCCCCCCCCCCCCCCACACACACACACACACACACACACACGCACACACCCCACGTGGCCTCATAATTTTGCAAAGTGCCCCCACACCACCCTGCTCCCTCCCCCCTCGACAGGCAACGGTGCCCCGCCGTTGTTGGCAGGCATCCTTCGTCTCAGATAGCTGGCGCGCCAGTGAGATCGACGGCGGGGCTCGCATCTCCCATCGGCGGCCCCACCTGGGATGAGCCACCCCGCCTGGGATGAGCCGCGCCGCCTGGGGTGAGCCGCCCCGCCTGGGGTGGGCCGCCCCGCCTGGGGTGGGCCGCTCCGCCTGGGGTGAGCCACCCTGCCTGGGGTGGGCCACCCCACCTGGGATGAGCCACCCCGCCTGGGGCGAGCCGCCCCGCCTGGGGTGGGACACCCCACCTGGGGTGAGCCGCTCCGCTTGGGGTGGGCCGCACCGCCTGGGGTGAGCCGCCCCGCCTGGGATGAGCCGCCCCGCCTGGGGTGGGCAGCCCCGCCTGGGGTGGGCCACCCCACCTGGGATGAGCCACCCCACCTGGGATGAGCCACCCCACCTGGGATGAGCCACCCCACCTGGGATGAGCCACCCCACCTGGGATGAGCCACCCCACCTGGCTTGAGCCACCCCGCCTGGGATGAGCCACCCCGCCTGGGATGGGCCACCCCACCTGGGGTGAGCCGCCCCACCTGGGGTGGGCCGCCCCACCTGGGATGAGCCACCCCGCCTGGGTGGGGTGAGCCACCCCACCTGGGGTGGGCCGCCCCACCTGGGATGAGTTGCTCCGCCTGGGGTGAGCCGCCCCGCCTGGGGCGGGCCGCTCCGCCTTGGGCGGGCCGCCCCGCCTGGGGTGAGCCACCCTGCCTGGGGTGGGCCACCCCACCTGGGATGAGCCACCCCGCCTGGGGTGAGCCGCCCCGCCTGGGGTGTGCCACCCCACCTGGGGTGAGCCGCCCCGCCTGGGGTGGGCCGCCCCGCCTGGGGTGAGCCGCCCCGCCTGGGGTGAGCCGCCCCGCCTGCGGTGGGCCGCCCCGCCTGGGGTGGGCCACCCCACCTGGTATGAGCCACCCGACCTGGGATGAGCCACCCCACCTGGGATGAGCCACCCCACCTGGGATGACCCACCCCACCTGGGATGAGCCACCCCACCTGGGATGAGCCACCCCACCTGGGATGAGCCACCCCACCTGGGATGAGCCACCCCACCTGGGATGAGCCACCCCACCTGGGATGAGCCATCTATTTTGAGGCTCTCTCGAGCAATTTTTGGAGCCGCTGGGGCCCTCGTGGGGCCCTCTTGGGCCGTTTTCGGGCGGAGGCCTCGTTGGCCGTCTTGGGGCCCCATAAGGGGGCTCCACCGAAGGTCCATATCGGCACCCATGTCGGCACACCCGTCACACGGTTCGTGGCCCATAGGGATCTCCACCGAAAGCCGAAAGCCGAAAGCCGAAAGCGGTACCCACAACACAGCTCGGTATTCACGAACGCGTATGGTTGGGTCCTTCGCCAGGCTATTTTTTTTTATTCTGGGCTCCGCCATGAGTTTGTGTCCGTGCAACTCGGGCCGTCGTTGGTTCCATCCATGGTCCGTTAGGGGCTTCCAGGTTTCAGCTCAGTGTTTAAATGTAACGCAATGTGTAGTGATTTGTCGTAGTATATTCGTTAGTTGTATTGTATTGCATTGTGTTGTCGTTGTCAGATCGGTCCCGCCGCACTCGTCGGCGGCGTTTCTGGTGGGCCACATCATCAGCTGGACAAGGTAACCGCGTCCAGGCCGCACCCCCGCCCGCGCCGTTATTTCATAGGACGGCTTTGCTGTGTTTTCTTCAGACGTGGGCAGACGCCGTCGTCGAGACGTCGGCGCTTGAGGTGTGATGACAACACCATTTTGTTTCGAGTCCCTCTTGGCCCTTGGTGACCTTACGACCTTTCTCCGTAGCACATTGTTGTTCAAACAAGTGCTTCTGCATCGTTCCAACGTTCGGCCCTTGCCAGTGCCTTCGCGACGCCCGCGGCATGCCATCTCAGAGCCCACCTCTCCATACGGAACGTCACGCCCTCAAGAAGTATGCTGATCGTTCCATGTCGCCTCTGGAGTGGCATGATAGGCTCGCCATCTCATCTGGCGTCACGATCGGGCAGGCCGCACTGGTGATGAAGTCCTTCCAGGTCATCTTCGCCGCGGAGCTGGAGCGCGACCACACGGTGGTCATCCCAGGGGTCGGCACCTTCTGCCGTCACTATGTCGCCTCCATTCCAAGCAGAGAGAAAGCAATCTTTGTCAAGCGCCGGAAGATCAAGCCCGTGCCTGCCAAGTACACGGTCCGCTTCAAGCCGTTCATTGAAATTGAGGAGATCTTGACGGCGGGCCAGTTCCTGCAATCAGTCGAACAAGGAGAACGCGGGCCCGAAGGTGATGCGCCGACGAGTGACGCCGAGGAATCCAATCCGCCCGACATCGGACAACCCGTGGGCCATCTCGTTCCGCGCATGCCACCATCTCCCGTGGAGGCCTCGAAAGATGTCCCGATGGAGTTGCCTTCCACGCCTAAGTACCCTGTCGACATGAAAGCCGCTGGCCTTCCCAACTGCAAGATCCCTCCTCAAGACGAGGATGGTTTGGCAGCGCCGTGAGTCGCACAGGTCAGGATTGATCTTGGCTGGCAACCGTGAGTGGCGGAGGTCAGGAGTCTTCGTGGGTTGCACAGGTCAGACGACCTCGTGAGTGGCGCAGGTCTGGATGCCTCGTGAGTGGCGCAAGCATGAGGGCCTCACATTTGCGTTAGCTCCGTCC
This sequence comes from Prorocentrum cordatum, assembly GCA_963575745.1. Classification (NCBI taxonomy): domain Eukaryota; class Dinophyceae; order Prorocentrales; family Prorocentraceae; genus Prorocentrum; species Prorocentrum cordatum. The sequence continues at coordinate 126,660 of CAUYUJ010021405.1, forward strand.
ATATTTCCCGAGCTCGCTGTGAGCTCTCACTAAGTCCCAGTGTGCCGACCGAGGCGCCTCGGCCATGGTCCCTCTGAAAAATAAAGACATATACTCCCACCGCCACCTTCGCCACTGACCCCCTTCCCCCCTTGCCCCTCCTCCACTTATATGTCTCCAGTCCCTTCCTCCGATTCCCTCTCCTCCCCTCCACCTCCTTATCCTCCTCCGCACCGCCTCTTGGTTTCCCTCCATCCTCCACCTTTCAAAACTGGAGCTTTCTGCCCTCGGCCCACGCACTGCAAATGCCATGGGGCCAGACTGGGCTCGAGATAGATCGGCGAGGCCCGCTGGAGCAGGCGCAGCGGACAGGGGCGCGGGGGAGGGGCCCACATGCGTGCCCATGGTCGTTACGTCCCTTGTAGTATTTGGCCCAAGGGCCTCAGGGGTTCAAAGGCTGGGGTGGCCGAGCTCCACTCCAGAGGCGGGATGGCGGCCGAGCCGCCAGCAACCTCAGGAAGGGAGGGGCTTGCCCCCGCTGTTGGACTCCCTGATTCCTTCAGGCTCCGCCAGTCACCACAGAGCGCAGGCTGCCCGAAGGCCCACCGAAGGGGGGGGGGATGGATGGGGGATGGGAGGGGGAGGAGGAGGAAGAATAAGGCGGATGGGGAGAGGAATGGGGCGGATGACTTAGGAGGAGTTAGAGGAGGGAGGGCGGAGGAGACGATGAGGACGGCGAGCTCCAAGGTTGTTCCAAGATTGCATCTGCATTCGTCCTGCCGAATTCCGCCAGAAGGAGTTTGGCCAGGTGCTCACTGAGGCCCCTTTGGGGGCCCTCTTCGGCCCCTCTTGGGCCCTCGCGGGGCCTCGGCGACATCCCAGGTGAGCTCTAGGGGGCTTCCAGGAGGGCCCCGACGAGCCGAAGGAGGGCAAGACCAAGTCCACGGCCCCGAAGTCCAAGGCGAGAGCCAAGGCCAAGGGGAAGGCCGAGGCAGCTGCAGGCACTCCACTTTGGGATTGCCCCCATCCTTCCATCCTCTCCCAACCGCTCTGGCTATCCCCCTTTTTGGGCCATCTCTGAGCTCCAAGGGTGCCCCAAGAGAGCACCACGACAGCCCAAGAGGCCCCAAGAGGCCACAAGAAGGCCCCAAGAGGGCCCCAGGACGACCCAAGAGGGCCCCAAGAGGGCCCCAAGAGAGCCCCAAGACGGCTCCAAGAGGGCCCCAATACGGCTCCACGAGGGCCCCAAGGCGGCCCAAGAGGGTCCCAAGACGGCCCCAAGACGGCTCCAAGAGGGCTCCGAGTGGTCCCAAGAGGGCCCCAAGAGGGCCTCCAACGGGTGCTACAGCGCACCTCCCGTTTGTAGCACCCGTTGGGAGCCTTCGTGTGGCCCTTCTCGGGGCCCTCCTGGGCCGTCTTGGGGGTCCGAAGAGGGGTCCAAACAGGCCAGGGAAGTTACGTAAAACACATGATTCCTGATTTCGGTTTTCTGTTACTTTTATGCAGCTCTTGGGGCCCTCTTGGAGCTTTCTTGGGCCCCCTGGTGGGCGCTCGCGGGGCTTCGGCGACACCCCAGGTGGGCTCCAGGGGGTCAAAGCGGGCCAGCCCGACAATCCTAGCCTACTTGTCTGCTGCATAGGGGGGGCTCGGGGGGGTTGGCAGGCGCCTTCGCCCTCATCCCCACGCCCCAAAAGCTCACCTGGGTAAAGCTGTTCGAGTTATGCCCCCATATAGTCTGCTTTGCACCCCGCGCCCAGACCTCCACCCCTCGCTCGCCTCCTTCCGCTGGAGCTGCCATTTTGGCCAACGAGTGTTGCGTTTGGCATGCCCGCCATTTACCGCTCGTTAGCTCGACTCGCGAGCCCTGCCCCCGTCACCCTTGCAGCGGCGCCTCGATGAAGAGGGGGGAGAAGGTGGTGGATGCTGCTCATGCCGCTCAGAGGTCAGAGGATGGCTCGGACAACCAGGGCGCCCCCACCGTCAAGAGTGCTCGTGGCACGGGCAGGGGCGCTGGCCGTGGCGGCCCGACCGCGACACAGCAGCCGAGAAAACGGAAAGCAGCGGGCAACAGAGGCGGCGAGGCGTCTGCATCGTCGGTTGGTCCCTTGCTCATCCGATATGTGAGCAGCAGCACTACCAGGCAGACCACGAAGGGCAGGTGCGGCTTCTGCAACTCCCAGGAGGGCTCCGAGACGCCGTTCCCCGATGCCAAGTTCCCTGGCGAGCCCATCATGAAGTTCATGCACGCATGCAGCTGCCACTTCAAGGGGTACGTGAACGGACAGTGGCACTTCGACTACACGTGGACGCAGTTGTGTGCGAAAGCAAACGAAGACAAAGACATCTCGGAGGCTTTCGAGACGTCGTGCGAGATCGCGGACGGCAAGGCGGCGAGCAGCACGCGCCCCCACGACGTGGCCATCAAGCAGGACACTGGCTTCACTATCTTTTCGGATTGCATCCTGATCAACGAGCAGCAGTACAAGAAGGACATTCTGCCCCGTGTCGCAAGCCAGATGACCCCGAATGACGCGGGCGAGCGCATCGCGGAGATGAAGAACGAACATCATGCTGAGAAGATGTCTGGTGTATTGGTCGTGGACCCGTCCCAGCCGTACGTGAAGGTGCGCAAGTGGTCCAGCACGTGCGGTTCCCATGCAGAATGGGCGCTGCAAGCTGGCAACTACTGCCGCGACGGCCAGGCTGCGAACGCGGAGGAGGCGATCGAGAAGTACGCGCGGGAGATGATGCCGACGGCCTTGCGCGGACACGTGTCGATCCCCACCTTGGAGGAAGTACGGAAGCGTGCCATCGGGGCAGCGAGAGCCCGAGGATTGTTCCAGGAGCCGCCGACTACGCCAGTTGCTGCCCGTTACGGCGGCCCCTCTTCTTCCCAGCAGCGCACCCCGACGTTGCAGCCTTCCAAAGTCAGCTTGGCCCTCTGCGATGGACAGATCGGCGGATCGAGTGCTCCGCCGTCCGAAGCTGAAGCAGTTGAAGAGCCCGAGGTAATGACGCCCCGCGACATGCCCGCATCGTGGCTGCCGAGGCCCTCGCCGTCAGCCGAGGACATGGATGACGCGAGGTCGTGCGCCACTGGCGTCACAGCAACGGCCGCCAAGCGCAGCAAGGGCAGCGTTCATAACAGGTTGGACAACCCTGACAGGCTCCGTCTCGACGAGCTCCAATCCGAAATAAACCTTGCTACCATATTGGACAAGGGCGCCGACCACAAAATGGGAGACAAGCTCTACGCTTTGAAAAGGTTCAAGCCAGCTGACGGAACGGTGGTCAACAAGAAGGCCAAGCTTCTGGGAATCATCGACGCCTGCAATAGTCTCGGCGGGTCTGCCGTCGATGCCATGGGTAAGGAGGTCAGGATGAAGTTGCTGAAGAACCTGAAGGGCGTCAACATCGACGGGGCCTTCCAGTTCAAGCTGAAGCTCGTCGCGGCAGCAGTTAGGGAGGCGAGCTCGGTGGCAGATATGGTTCATAGCAGCATGCCATGGAGTGAGTCGTTCGAAGGACACGTCGAGCAGTTTTCCGTCACCGACCCACTCCTCGCCTTCGTCAGGCTCCCGCTCAAGAAGGCTGCCGAGCTCAGCAGGGGCTTCTTCATCAACAACGTCGTGCTCCCCGTTACCAAGAAGGATGACATTGACATCGAGGCTCTGACCATGATGGCTGAAGCTATCGGCGACCACGTTGGTACTAAGGAGAAGCGCGATGCGGCCCCCGACGAGTTCAAGGAACTCGCAAACGACTTGTTCGTCTTCTCGGAGTCCTTGAAGGTATTGCTAGACCCATGCCCCGAGGCGCTCGTGCAGTGTGGGAACAGGGTAGATGTCCGCAAGTTCATTCGCGAGGAGTGGTCCGAGGACTGGAGTAACGTAGTCTTCGCCTTCGGGACGGGGCTCAAAGAGTGCATTGGCGAGTGCAACAGGGCCTACCACACGGGCATCAAGCACGGCGAGGCTATCAGAACATTCACCACGCAGCTGGGCAAGCCCGACATCACGGCGACCGAATTCGAGACCATCTTCGAACAATTTGGTGGTTTTGGCAAGCAGCTTCGCAAGGGTGGTGCTAACCCTATGTTGAATCTCATGTGTTCGGCCATGGTTGGCTGGGTTACGCCGGGCATGGCATCCAATGGCGATGCGGCTGCCGCCGCCGAGAGCCCCGCCGCGCTGACGTCTTTGGAGGTGAAATTCCGTGCCTTCATCGCCAAGGCCGTCGACTTCAGGGGAGTTGACGACAAGATCATCGAGAAGCTTCAGGCTGCGGCCAACGACCTCCGCACTTTTGCGGGATCCGTGGCGTCGGTGGTCCAGGAAAAAACGCTAGCGGAAGCCTGCAGTTCCATGGCGCACGACAAGGAGGAGTCGATCGTGGCCGTGCGAGAAGCTCGCCAGCAGTGCGTCGGGATGAAGTTCATTAAGAATGACACTATTCAAGCAGTTATGCTCTGCATCGAGCGGTGCCTTTCGCGCGCCGAAGCCGTGTCCATAGACATCAGCGACGCTGCGAAGGATTCGAATGGCGATGCCGATGAGATGTTGAAGTTGCTCGGCGTCGCTCTGGCAGTCGTAGATCACATCGAGCCGAAGGGCGGCAAGTCCAAGGAGTTTGAGGAGGACATGCGTCGCGTCGACTCGCTGTTTCAGTTTGCCAAGGTGGTCAAGGCCCGCAATGCTCTCGAGACCGCCTGCGAGAACTTCGATGACGAGTCATGTGGAGCTAACTCCTTGGAGGCGCGATCGGGCGCGCGGAACTGAGCCGCTGAAAAGTTTGAGTTTTCCTTTGTCCAGGGGAGTGTGGTCCTTCTAGGGTGGGTATGGGGCATCGGGGGCACGGGGTGGGGGCGAACGGCGAGCGGCGAAAAGCTGGCGGGCAGGGCGCTCGCTCGGCGCGGTCAGTTCCGTGGGTGCCCGATCGTGCTTCCTTTAGGCATGGCAAGAGTTGAAGCCGACGTTGAAACGATTCTGGGAAACAGTGACGGTGGCCCCAGCCGCGGTCGACCCGAAGCCCGACGCGGGACATCCAGCGGCCGAGCCATTGCAGGATAGCGAGGGTGGCTCGCCCTCCGAGGGCAGCGGCATCATCTCGACCTTCGCGGCTTTCAACGTGCAGTTCACGCAGTTGCACAAGATGTGCACCGCCAGGCTCGTCGACTTCTCCACCTCGTTTTGGTCGGCGCTGGTGTCCGAGACCGTGCAGAAGATCGTTGAGCTCGAAGGCTTATCTGGTGGCGTTACCAACGGATCGTCGAAATATTGGGCCGATGACGCCGATGACCCCAACACGTTCGACGGGATCCAGGCTCACTTTGCCAAGGCGCTGGCCAAGCAGCGTGGCATCTCGGGGACGGTCAAGAGCCTCGTGGCCGCCATCCAGGGCAAGCTGAACTCTATCAAGGAGGAGGCCGCCGAACACGGCATGGAGGCGAACCGAGCTGAGCTCGCCGAGCGGTCTGAAAAAGCAAATCGCCGCTCGTCCTCGATGCTTTGGGAGGCACGAGCAATGCAGACAATCAAGAACCTCAAGGCAAGTGAGGCGGTGGAGAGCCTGACCAACATGAGGGACACGTTGCACGACGCTTCGGAGTTCGGCGAGAAGGACGTGAACAAGCTGGTGTCCGACAAGATCAGCGAGCTGCTCGCGGCCGCCCTGAGCAAGGCCAAGTAGGCTGGCGTGGACGCTGGGATCAGCGAGCCGCGCGCGGGTGGTCCTGCCAGCGAGCGGCCTAGTGAGGGCGCGCCCGCTGGCTTTCGAGGCGCTCGGGCCAGGCGCGAGCGGGGGCGGATGGGGCACCGCTATGCCCCCATCTTTTGTGACATGGTGATCATGGGAGTTGAAAAGCTGCGATATCGTCATGCGCTCTCCTTCTCCTCGGTGCGTGACTTGAAGCAAGTGCAGACGTGGCCTGGGGTCGACGGCGGGTGGGTCCGCCTTCAGAGGCGGGATGGCGGCTGTGACGTTTGCCACTTCAGGGAAAGGGGGGTCTGCACGTCGTCGCCCCCTGTTTTTCCTCAGCCTGCTGGCCTTCCGCCGACCCCCGAAGGCGAACCGATAACTACACTCGTGAGCCCTTTCTGGAGCTTTTGGGGCGCCCTCGTGGCCACGTTTGGGCCCGCCTCGGAATTCTGGCATAAGCGTCCCGCCTACCCCCCCCCCGCGGACCCTGGTCTAGCACTGTCCAGCAGGATTGCGAGTAGGTGGGTCTGTCAGGTCGTCGCGGAGTCGAGTGTGTTCGAAGGCTACCGCCATTCCGCCAGCTACAACCAGAGCCCCAGCCATGGCCCTCCATGTGCTTCCAAGTGGTCCCCTGCAGATACGCCACCACGACCCCAATCCAGCCCCGCCCCCCGTGTCGGGCTTCCGCTGCTCGAAGACGGCCCCAGAGGCCCCCCAATATCGCACCGAGACGGCCCAAGAGGCTCCCAAGAGGCCCCACGGCGGCCAAGAGGCCCCACGGCGGACAGGGGCGTCGGCCTGCAATACGGCCGCCGTTTCCTCATCCCTCCCCTCGCCCCTCTATGGTAATCCCTCCTCCTCCCACCTTTCTCACACTTCTCCCCTTCCCCGTCCTTTCACGCCCGACCTCGAAACCTTTGCCTTCGAACCTGCTTTCCCGCCTGCTGTGCCTTGTGCCCTCCCTTCCTACCTTCTCCTCACCCCTGACTTCGGTGCTGTGTCTACTCTGTCTTCGCCCCTGTCCTCACTCCTGTCCTTCTCATCGCCTTCATCAGCGCCCCCACTTTACTCTGGCCACTTTGTCTCGTCGGCTGCATGTTCACGGCATCATAGACACGTATGGCACTGCCCCGACCGTTTCAGGTTGTTTTTGCGCTTCATAAAAACAGCATCGCTGTTTTTTTGCAGTGTAGTCCACAAAAAAACAGTCCATCGATGATTTCTCGTTTGCCTCGGGACGCGAAATCCTACCATCAAAACCCTATGGACGTTCTGCCATCAAAACCCCATCAACGCAGGACCCCACGGGGAGGCCCGAACGGATATTCCAAACCTGCGAGTCTGTCTGCAATGGTGGCACGAAGCGGTCGCCAGTCCACTCGCCACAACTCGTGAGTGGCAGGCGCCAGACACCAGGTCTGTACAACTGCTCTCCGACGCGCGGGGCCATCCAGCCAGGATGGCCGCGGTTGTTTTCATTGACGGGCGTAATGTCTTCACCGATGTCACCCCCCCTGAGCTCCTGCTTCGGCTCTTTAAGGAGAGGCGCAACAATCGAATCGGCGGTCTGGAGGTGCCAAGCATCGCGCTGGGCCTGGCCACCTTCGAGCCGCTCCTGTCGGGCCGTTGCGTGAATATCTTTTCGGATAGTTCAGGCAGCGAGTGGGCTTTCCGGTCCGGTGCGGCGAAGCAGTTTGCCCGCGCTTGCCTGGTCCACTCAATCTGGCGCGTGGCGCTGGATACGAATTGCAATCTACACGTTCATCGTGTGGCGTCGGCGGACAATATCGCCGACCTGCCCTCGCGCGAGTCGCACTTCCTGCTGTGTCGCATGGGGGCGGAGTGGATTTCTCCGGTGCTGGGCGATGCGTGGTTCGACCCGAGTGCGTGGCTTCCTCATCGCCAGCCATGACCGGTTCGGGCGCCTGGCACGTGTGCATTGTATCTGGCCTTCCCTCATCGGTCAGGGTGCGCCCGCCAGGCCGGGCAGGTGCTGGTGCCCCCCCTCGCGCGCGTCGCGGTCGCGCTTCGCCCTGCGCGCGCGAACATCTCTGTGCTGTCCGCGCACCTTGGGGATTTCTTCGGTGTTCGCGTGATGGCGCTGGCTGGATTTATCGTTCAGCTTCGCGTGGTTTGCCCTGAGGCACGCCCTATTCCTGTGTTCGCTGCTGCCGCTCTGCTTGCCGATGACGGCGCCGACGCTGTGAGCGATTTGGTTGACGTCGCCGCGCCAGACTTCAGGGGCGCCGCGGCGCAGCTGCACTGGGCAGGGGCGGCGCGGGCGCCCCTCCTGCGCCCGCTCCCTCGTCCGGGATTGCCCCCAGGTCTTCTCGCGCGTTCCGCGTTCGCCCGCGGGTGCCCCGCGTCGGCCGGGGCAGGGCCGGCATCGCGAGGCGGACGCCCTCGAGCGAGTCAGTCTCGTCATCCACGGTGCGCGCGCGAAATCGCGGCATGCCGATTGCGGCGCTAAGCGCGGGCGCCAGGGCAGCGGCTGGGCACATGCAGCTTCCCCGGCGGGCCCTGCGTCCGCTGTCCGGCGGGCGCTCTCAATTGCTGGGCGCGAGGGTCGCCGAGACATGCGCGGGCCGGGGGCCGAAGCTGCTAGGGCCGGAGCCCTCGTCGCATCCCCAGCGGCCGGAAAAGCGTGGGCGCGCAGGGCCGGGGTTAGCGCTCTCCTGGGCGCATGCCCGTGCTTGTTGCCCGCGCTCAGCAGCGGGTTCGGGTGCTGGATAGCATTCGCAAGGGGCGTTTTCAAAGCAGCGTGGGAAAGAACTGCCGCCCACCCTCGAGGGGCTGCTTCTGTGGTCCGCGACCTTCAGGTGCGCTGGCACCTTCAGCAACTGCGTGACTTGCGTGAAGAAGGCATGCCTCGTGGCGAGCAGGCGCGCGCCCGCCTTTCATCCTCCGGCAACGCGCGCGTCCGCCCGCAGTGGCAGTCGGCGCGCAAGGCCCGTGGGCGTTTTCAGGCACCCGGCGGTTCGCGCCGCTAAAAATGCCATCGAGAAGCGTTCTGGCTGGCAAGCGAAGGCACGCATGGCCCTTCAGGGCCGCGACGTCGCCCGCTTGGTGTCGCGCCTGCGCGTTGTTGGCGAGGGTCGCCGTCTCGGCATATTGTGCCTGGCGGCTTGCGCCTTCCTCCTTCGGCTACCTTCGGAGGCGCTGCACGCGGTGCGCGTTGAAAATGGCGCGGCCGCAGCTTGCGTGGCTTCCGCGTTCGTCGTCGGCGATCAAGTGATCGAGCTGCAGTTTCCGGAAGAAGAACCGCGAGAGCCGCTCGGTGTTGGCGCGGCAGTGCTGGTGCGACGAGTGCGCGGCCACTTGTCCCGCGCACGTTCTTGGGGCCTGGCTAATTGGCGAGCCAGCTCGCCGGCCCATCTGAGCTGCGTGGCGTGGCCCCCTGGCGCGGCACGTGCTCGGCTGCGCCGCGCGCTGGGCGAAATGGGGCGCCGTGGCGCGGAGTCATTCGGCGCTCGCGCGTTCAGGCGCGGGCGCGCGCAGGACATTGCTGCCTGGGGCGGACCGGTCGCCGACCTTCTTCGGGCGGCTGGCATCAGCCCGCGTGGATGAAATGCCTTAGCGGTTCCCGGCTCGAGCGACAATCGGTCGTCGAAGCCCGCGTGGCAGAGTCCAGCGACGATGGCGATGGCTGAGCACCCCGCGCAGTCTGGCGGTCGCGTCTGCACGGCGCACGCGTGGGCGCACCCCGGCGCGCGGGGGCAGCGGGTGGCAGCGCCGGGCGCAGCCCGCGGGAGCGCCGTTGCAGTGGGTGGTGCCCCCCCGCGGGCCCGACTGGCGTCTGCCCGCTTGGCCTCGGAGAGGCCGCGCGCTGCGGGGCAGATGGGCCGGGCCCGCACCCTCCGCTGCTGGGGGGGCTTCCCCCCCCCCCCAGGGCCGTGCGAGGCGAGTGCGAGCGCCAGGATTTGTGGGGTCGGAATAACGGAGTTATTGCTTGGCACAAATCCGCCCGCGCTGTTAACGACCCCGCGGCTGGCAGGGGGCGCCCTCGCTCGGCTGGTCGGCCGCGCGCTGGCCGACCCGCTTCCGCCTCCTGCTCGCGTCGTGTGGTGCGGTGCCGTGCCGTGCTTCCTTCGCCTGGTGCTGGGGCGGGATATAAATTCCGTGCCGTGTGTCGGGTTTGGGCCCTCCGCCCGCTGGGGTTTCGTTCGGCCCATAGTGGCTTCGTTGCGGCCCATGGCGGCCTGGTGCGTTCAGTTGCCCAATGGGGCCCTCTCGTCAGGTCCATAGTGGCCGCGTGCTGTCGTTGGCCCGCACGGCCCGCCCTGGGGGTGGGGAGGGAGGTGCCCCCCCACGGGCCCGACCGTCGTCTGCCCGCTTGGCTTCGGAAAGGCCGCGCGCTGCGGGGCAGATGGGCCGGGTCCGCACCCTCCGCTCCTGCGCCCCCCCCCCCCCCGGGGCCGTGAGAGGCGAGTGCAGGCGCCGGGATTTGCGGGGGCTTGTGCTTGGATATTCCATAGAGAATCATCGAGGCCCAGCCTTCAACATAATTATGTGTTGATTGTTACCAGTATTTTTGCGTAGGAATTTAATGCGGAATGGTCGAGTCCCAGCCTCCAGCAGGTGTTGGTTTCTGAATAGGAGTTCAATAGGAAATAGTCGAGTCCCAGTCACCATCAGAGTTTCTGATTCATGTGTGGGACAGTGTCGAGTCCCAGCCTACAGCATAACCCACTAAAACAACTTATTGCTTTTCGAGTAGGAATTTATTAGGACATCGCCGTGTCCCAGCCTCCAACATAATTGTTGAATAACACATATGAATTCAATAGGAAATTGCCGAGTCCCAGCCTTCAGCAGATTTCCGGCATCATTCATTATTTTTTGAATATGATTTCGATCGGAAATGGTGAAGTTCCCGCCTCCAGCATAATTCCTTAGTGTTTTATTTACTTTTGATTAAGAATTCATTTCGACATGGTCGAGTCCCAGCCCCCACCAGACTTCCTTCATGGTTTATGTGTCTTTGAATGTGAATCTAGGGCCCCCAGCAGAAATCCTTACTAATGTATGAGTTATTGAATCGGAATTCAATATGAAATGGCCGAGTCCCAGCCCCCAGCAACAATTTGGAATAATGCATCATTTTAAATGGACTTTGTCATGCAACGAGTCCCCGCCTCCAGCATAATTCCTTAATTCTTCATGGT
>CAUYUJ010021406.1:0-42500 GCA_963575745.1 Prorocentrum cordatum
TGAAAACCAACCCCCGGGGGGGCAAGGCCTCTGGGGGCCCACGCCGCCACGAAGTCGAGCACCGCCGGAGTTCTGGGCGACTGCCCACGCCCTATGGGCCTGGCCGGGCCCCCGGGTCCTCGGCCCAACGGCCGCGCACGGGCGCCCAGCTGGCACACGGTGCCGATCCTGTCCTTCGCCCGCTGACTGGAAGAGGACTGAGAGGAGGTTAGGAGGAGGGAGGGCCGAGGAGCTCCTTCCTCTTCCCTCCTCCTCCTCCTCCTCCTTCATCCTCCTCTCCTCCTCCTCGTCCTCCTTCCTCTCCTTTCCTCCTCCTCCCGCCTTCCTCCTCCTCCTCCTCCTCCTCCTCCTCTTCCTCCTCCTCCGCCTCCTCCTCCTCCTCATCCTCCGGCACCGGGCTGACTGGGGGTCAGCCTATTTGGGGGGTCAGGGGAACAGAAGGCAGACTCAAGTTCGGTGATGTTCCTCGTTCGGGGTCGCATGCCCAGCAGAAGCGATGACTTCCTGGCCTCTTCCCGGGCGGTGCCTGGAGATGCGTGGCCCAAGCCACCAGTCTTCTCTGAAAATCAGTTTTCCGTAGTTTGCCCTTCGCTGATTCTGACCCCCAGTAGTCTGACCCCCATGAGCAGGCGAACGATCCTGGGCCCAGGATGGGCCTGATCAGGATCGGTGCGCGTGTGCACACCTGGACTCTTCCGACGACGTGCCCTGTTCTCCAGTCTGCGGCCCCGGTGGTCTACGTCACACGTGCAGTCAAGGGAGGCAAGCTGCGCCGATCCTTGGCCCCGGCTGGGCCTGAGCAGGAGCGGTGCGCGTGTGGAAGGAGGGCGGGCTGAGGCAGCGGCAGCTCAAGTCGGTCCCACGGACCGCCCCCCGGTGCCGAGCTCCTCTCCGAGCTCTCCGAGCTGCGCCCAGCCGTGGCGACGAGGGGCCCCCAGAAGGCCAACTGCCGTTGTCTCCGCTCGCCCACCTCTGATAGAGGCCTCCCAGAGGGGGTCGGAGTGGATGGGGTCGGAGGACGCGCCGCATCGCCGAGGCGTCGGCGAGGCATCGGCGACATCGTCGTGGAGAAAAAATCGGGCTCCACATCGAGCCGCATCGCCGATGCATCGAAGATCTGGCGCGATCCTCCGACCCCATCTACCCCGACCCAATTCTAGGAGACCCAAAGTCCAGCCGTGGCCATGAGGGACCCCCGGAAGGCCAACTGCCGCTGGCCCCGCTCGCCCTCCTCTGAGTGCGTACAGTTCCACTCGCCCGGCCGCCGCGGGGTCCGCCCCGGCCCAGTCCGCCCCAGCCCGGCCGCCGCCGCCGCCGGCCGCGCCGGCGGAGAAGTGGTGGACCCGGGCCCGGCTGCCGAGGGTCTGCACGGCCAGCGAGTCCTCTGGGACGCAGAAGTAAGGAGCCGAACTTTACACACACACACACACACACACACACACAAACTAACTCTATATATATATATATATATACACACACACCGACGCTGTTTCCGGCCCCGCACTGGAAAGTGGAACCTGGTGTGTACGACATCCTGGTGTCTACATGTCTCGAAGCTTCCCCTGGAAAAGACGGGAAAACAGTATACACCACACCACCCCGACGCCCCGACGCCGACCCCGACCCCCAACAAGTCCTGGAATCGAAAAACGGTCCGCCACTGGGTACTCCGGATTTCATAATAAAGGGAGGGGGGTCTCATTTCGGGGGGGGGGTTCTTCCAGGCTATCTTGGAGGGCCTGGGGGGGTCTGGGGACGATGTTTTGGAGGGTTCTCCCACGGGGGAGGTCTGAAATGGCTTGTCTTGGAGGGTCCAGACCCCCTCCCTTTTATTACGAAATCTGGGGTAGTGTACACGCTCCAGCTTCCGAAGGAGGACACGCTGGTGCTGTGCGCCCTCCTCAGGCGCACGTCTGGACCGAACGTACGGTGCGGGCGCGGCCGCAAGAAACCCTCGCAAGAAACCCAACCCCGAGAACCCGTGCGCGAGGTGCACCTGAGGGGAAACCTGGAGCACCCTGAACGCAACAGCTCCTTCAACGACCGCGGGAAGGCACCACGCAGCGCGAGGAGCGAAGAAACCCCGGGCACCCTGACGAAGAGCGGATGGCTTCTTGATGCGCGCCCCCACTGTAGTACAGGGCAGTTTTTTTTTAACACATTGGATTTTAAAACTATGGGATCATGAATACATGATTAATGTATGAATACATGTATGCATGAACGCATCGTTGCTTTTAATACTAAATCCCTGCATCTTTCCCTACCTAGGCTCTGCCTAGAAGGGTTCTTACTCGCTTAGCTTGAAGGGGCCGGGCAGTGCAAATCGCCCCGGGCGGTCCCCCCAGTCCCCTGGGAGGTCCCCCCAGTCCCCTGGGAGCTTTAGCTTTAGCTTTAGTTCTAGCATTAGCGTTAGCTGTAGCTTAGCTTCAGCTTAGCTTTAGCTCAGCTTTAGCTTAGCTTTAGCGTAGCTTTAGCTTAGCTGTAGCTTAGCTTTAGCTTAGCTTTAGCTTAGCTTCAGCGTGGACGTAGCTTAGACGTAGCTTAGCTTTAGATTAGCGTTAGCTTAGCTGTAGCTTAGTTGTAGCTTGGCTTTAGCTTAGATTTAGCTTAGTTCTAGCTTAGTTTTAGCTTAGCCTGAGCTTAGCTTTAGCTTGGCGTTAGCTTAGCTTTAGCGTAGCTGTAGCGTAGCTTTAGCTTGGCTTCAGCTTTAGCTTTAGTTTGGTTTTAGCTTAGCTGTAGCTTAGCTTTAGCTTAGCTTTAGTTTAGCTTTAGCTTAGCGTTAGCTTAGCTTTAGCTTAGCCTGAGCTTAGCTTTAGCTTAGCGTTAGCTTAGAGTTAGCTTAGCTTTAGCTTAGTTTTAGCTTAGCTTTACCTTAGCATTACCTTAGTTGCAGCTTAGCTTTAGCTTAGCTGCACTTTAGCTGTAGCTTAGCTTCAGCTTAGCTTTAGCTTAGTTTCAGCTTAGATTAAGCTTAGTTTTAGCTTAGCTTCAGCTTAGAATTAGCTTTGCTTTAGCGTAGCTTTAGCTTAACTTTAGCTTAGTTGTAGCTTAGCTGTCGCTTAGCTGTAGCTTAGCTTTAGCTTAGCTTTAGTTTAGCTTTAGCTTAGCTTTAGCTTAGCTTTAGCTTAGCTGTAGCTTAGCTTTAGCTTAGCTTTAGCTGTAGCTTTGACTTAGCTTTAGCTTAGCTTTAGCTTAGCTTTAGCTTAGCTTTACTGTTACTACTAATGCCGCTTTCCTAGGGGCTCCAACTCCTAGGTAGGGTCGCACTGGGATAATTAATACATGATCCGCACGTGGAGCATATATTTTAAAAAAAGCACTGTACGAATATCTTGACGCATACAGGTTCCCGAGCGGCGTGCCAGGGCAGCGCACGCCACGGAGCTCGCGCTGGAAGGGCTCTGAGCGCGCGCGTCGCCCTCTTGCGGGGGCCCACGCACACCCCCTCTGTCAGCCGCCGTCCTCGGCCGCGGGGCCGCGCGGCAGCGGGTGGCTCAGGAGCTCGTCCAGGTCGGTGACGCTCGGGGAGCGAAGGGTGGCAGAACCATAAAAACTCGGAGGTCCGCGCGGAGTTCTCGGATCAGCGCTGGAGACCCCTGGCGGCGCCCTTTGCGCCGCCCCTGGCGCGCCAGGTGCGCCAGGGAGGGGGGTCCAGCGCCGATCCGAGAAATCTGCGCGGACCTCCGAGTTTTTATGCTTATGTCATTCTTCGCTCTCCTAGACGTAGTCGCCGGTCCACTCGCGCGCGCCCAGCGCCACCTCGAGCTCGTAGGGGGAGGCGATCGGCACCGGGAGGTCCTTCGTGACGAAGGGGAAGTGCTCCGGGGTGGCGAGGGACACGAAGCACTCTACCGCGGGGTAGCTCCCGAGCTTCTCCGCGGCGACCTTGCCCATCACGAAGCGGTACACCCGCCGACCTGAGCGCCGCAGCAGGAGCTCGAGCCGGTCCGCGACCGCCTCAGAAAAACAGAAAACAACAATAACAACAACAACAACAACAACAACAACAACAACAACAACAACAACCATAACAACAACAACAGCAACAACAACAACAACAGCAACAACGACAACAACAACAACAACAACAACAACAACAATCATTTTAAGACTGTTTTCTCTTACTGGCACGCGTGTCTTGCATTCCGTATACCCCAACCCTCCATACCCGCCCACCTCGTCTTCGATTGCACCCCTTTTTGGGGGGAATCTCTTCCTTGTCGGCCACTGACTGAAGTGCGGAATTGTCTCGAGCGAGGGCACCATTCGTGAGTTCGGGGGCCTCTCTGGCCGGGGGCTCTCGGAATACCTATGGAGAAATATCAAGCGGGAGCCCTCGTCGCCGTGTTTGGGCCTCCACCAACTTGCCTGAATTACGGGAAGTCTCGAGCAAGAGCGCCGTTCCTGAGTTCGGGAGCCTTATTGGCCAGGGGCTCTCAGAATAAATCGTGAGGAAGTACCGAGCAGGAGCCCTTGTCGTCGTGGCTGAGCCTCCGCCAACTTAATTCAATTGCGAGGAGGTCTGAGCGAGAGCGCCGTTTCTGAGTTCGGGGGCCTCTCTGGCCAGGGTGTCTCGGGGTAAATTGTGAGGAAGTGCCGAGCGGGAGCCGTTGATGTCGCAGCTGGGCCTCCAAGGGCCCACATTTAGGGTCAAGCCAACGCTCGAGCGGGAGCCTCGTTTTCAGAGAAAATGTAGCCGGCGTCGAGGCGAGAGCGCGCGGAACCGTTTCCGGAGATCAACAATAATTACTACAGAAAAAATTCGAACAACAACGACAACAACAACGAACAACACATAACAAATAACCAAGAACGAATAACAAACAACAAACTAAAAATTACAAACAATAAACAACAAACAACAAACAAAAAGCAACAACAAGAACAACAAGAACAACATGTTAAGACTGTTCGCCCTTATCTGCTCGAGTGTCCAATAACGCGTATTTCCCAAACCCTCGATACCCGCCCTTTCCGTTTTCGATCGAACCCCTTTTGGGGGGTATACCTTTCTTCCCTGCAGGCCGGGCCCCGGCAAGCGGCGGGGCGGCCGCGGACCGTCGGCCTGGCCAGCGGCAGCGCTGATCGGCGGGGCGGCCGCGGACCGTCGACCCGACCCCCAGAGGGACGGACAGGGGACCGACCACACGAGGACGACGACGACGACGACGTCGACGACGACGGCGACGACGCGACGACGACGACGACGGCGACGACGACGACGACGAGCGAAAGCGAGAGCGAGAGAGAACGACAGCAGGGCCACGAAGGACACGAAGTAGGCCACGAAGGGCGACAGCGGGGACACGAAGGGAATGCGTATGGGGCCACGAAGAGCGCGAACGAGCGGGGGCCACGAAAGGCAGATCATGCGGGGCCACAGAAGGCAACGATGGGGCCACTGAAGGTAGCAATTAGGCCACGTAGGACAGTGAGGGGGCCGCACACGACGACAGCGGGGCCACGAAGGGCATGCACATGGGGCCAAAACCGGCGCGAACGAGCGGGGGCCACGAAGGGCATACGAATATTGGGCCGCGGAGGGCAAGAACGAGGCCACTGAGTGCAGCAACGGGGCCACGAAGGGCAGCGAGGGGGCCACGAAGGGCGACAGCGGGGCCACGAAGGGCATGCATCTGGGGCAACCACGGGCGCAAACGAGCGGGGGCCACGAAGGGCCTACATATATGGGGCCACGAAGGGCAGCGAGGGGGGCACGAAGGGCCGCAACGGGGCCACGAAGGGCAGCGAGGGGGCCACGAAGGGCTGCAACGGGGCCACGAAGGGCTGCGACGGGGCCACGAAGGGCAGCAAGGGGGCCACGAGGGGCTGCAACGGGGCCACGAAACAAAGCGAGGGGGCCACGAAGGGCTGCAGCGGGTCCACGAAGGGCAGCGAGGAGGCCACGAGGGGCTGCAACGGGGCCACGAAGGGCTGCGACGGAGCGGGGGCCCTGGCTAAATGGTGAGGAAGTCTCAGGCGGGAGCCGTTGTTGTTGTAGTCCGGGGAGCAAGGGGCCAGTCTGAGCAGGAAGACTTGCTTTGATAAAAAACAAGGCGCGAGCCCCAGGGGGGGCACTTCAATTGAAAAAATCAATGTGCACCGGTGGGGGGGATCAACAATACATTTTCTTCAAAAATGAGAGTTCAACAACAACAACAACAACAACAACAACAACAACAACAACAACAACAACAATCATTTAAGACTGGGGACACTCCGTTCTCACCAGTGCCAGGGTTTTCATAGGAGGCGGGCAATACCCCCACTTTGTGGGGGGGCCGGTTCAAGCTCTACCAAGTTTCCAAACGACTCTTCGCCACCACCCACACCCAGCTTCCCGCCCTATGACGTTCGGACACTTCACTTCGTGGCCTGCGGACGACCTTGGCTACTACACTGGCGCATGGTTACAATGACTTCTTGTGGTAACATCTTGTGGAAACTAGCTTAGTATACGACTTATACCCCTGTTCCAACAATGGGCACGTGTACCGTTTTCCGACGTTTTAACGTTTCTGTACCACACAAGCCAAGACCCTTATTTTGACTGGTATCACGTGCGTGGCGCCAGCATACCACAGGACTTGTTTCCGTTGTTGTGAGACGATATATGCTCATTCTTGTTCTGTGGTTCTCGTTCCGGCCTCAATGTGCAATACTGGCTCACTCGTCGACGAAATACACGTGACTACCTCTCTCTGGTTGGAGGTCCTGATGGTTGTGGTTGTCCCGATAATTGTCGCGATGAGTGTCCCGATGATTGTCCCGATTGTTGTTCCGATGGTTCTCCCGATGGTTGCCCCGATGGTGGTCCCGATCGTTGTCCCGATGGATGTCCCGATGGTTGTCCCGATGGTTGTCCTGATGGTTGTGGTTGTCCCGATCGTTGTCCCGATGGTTGTCCCCATGGTTGCCGCGATGGTTGTTCCGATGGTGGTCCCGATGGTTGTCCCCATGGGTGCCCCGCCGGAAGAGGAGGAGGAGGAGGAGGAGGAGCAGCAGGACAAGGCGAGGCGGACGCATACGTGCTCTGGAAGCATACTAAAGAGACGAGTCTGTGTGCTCATCGTCTTCTGGCATGCGCCTGTCCCTAATGGCACGCATCGGGCGCAATACTGCAAGCTGCGCTCCTGGCACCCATACATCAGGGGCCAAGTGTCCCAGCATGGTGCCGATACGCCTCCTCGCGGACACATCGCCCGTGCGTCCGTGGGGCGCCAATACCGCCAGGACGCCCTGGACATGCGCCGGCATACCCAGATCCACACGGTAATCCATGACATTCCCATACTCGGACTGCCCGAAAGAACGCCATACAGGCATGTGCCCGCATGGTATTATTTGACAGGGATGATGGCCCTGGCAGGTGCGCAACCGTTGTCGCAGAAGTTCGAAAAAGTTGCTCGCAAAAGCCCGTTTGACAGAAATGTTTAAAAAGTGTTGGGTTTCCTACGAATCCGCAAGAGCGCGCGGGATGAGATTTTGACATTTTTTTGTTGAAAAACCATTGGTTTTTTGATGTTTTTATGTTAAAATCGCTGCGAACACTAAGCTTTTGGAAGGATTTCGTCTTGCGCGCGCGAATGTCCACTTTACCTTATTTTTTGCAAGGGATTCTTGAAATTTGATTATATTAGAACAAGAAATGTCATTTTATAGTGTTTTTTGCAAGGGAAAGCGGATTACAACAAAACAACCGGATCCTGACACACCCTCGTTTTACCTGAGGCTTCCTCACGAAAATGATGAAAATGTAGCTGCGGCCTAGGCGGCGCAGGGGGGGCGCGCACCAGGGGGCCCAACAATAATTATTCTTTAGAATAAATAATGTTCAACAACAACAACAACCACAACAACAACAACAACAACAACAACAACAACAGCAACAGCAACAACAACACCACCACCACCAACAACAACAACAACAACAACAACAACAACGCCAACAACAACATCAACACCAACACCACCACCACCACCACCACCACCACCAACAACAACAACAACAACAACAACCACAACAACAACTGCGTGAGTAGAAACTTTCGGAGATCCACACGGACTTTTTAGATCTGCGCTGGAGCCCCCCCTCTCTGGCGCGCGGGGAGCGCGCCAGCGGCGGCGCTGGGGGCGCCGCCAGAGGGCCCAGCGCCGATCCAAGAAATCCGCGCCCAGGTCCCCGAAGTCCCGACCCTTTCCCCGGGACGGGGTTTTCATCCTGAGCAGCTTGACGGTCCTGGGGCCCGCTTGGGGCCCCACCCCCGTCCTGTTCCCAGGACGTTGCCGAAGCTCCCAAAGTGTATGCTTATAGTTTATAGTAGGGGCCCGACCACAGGAAACCTCCCGCAAGAAACCCGACCCTCAGACCCCAGGACGTCCCATCGAAACCCAAGAAACCCAGGGTACCCTGGAGGCAAGCAGGGTGCTTCTTGGCATGGGCACCCACTGTATGTATGCCCATGTGGCTTGTTCCTTTCCGAGGGTCCGCAGCCGCCTGGACGTGCGCCGCGTACGACGGGGTGACCAGCAGCCCGAAGGTGCCCGCGGCCCTCGCGGGGCCCTCCCACAAAGGGGGCCCGAGCAGCGTGGGGCGCGGGAAGATCGCGCCGCCTCGGCGACGTCGGCGTGAAGAAACTCTGGCCCTACACCGAGCCGCATCGCCGACGCACCGGCAGTGCATCGGCGATGCGGCGCGACCCTCCGACCCCGCCTGTCGGAGCAGGTCAAGCTTTAGACAACGGCACCTCAAAATCGGTCCCCTGGACCCCTCCCGAGGTCCAAGCGCGCCAGTTTTCCGAGCCGCGTCCAGCCGTGGCGACGAGGGAACCCCCCGAGGGCCAAAAAGAGGCGACGCATCGGCGATGCATGGGCAGGAGAGCACAGAATCGAATCGATAAGTCGGATCGGCGATCGACATAAATCGAATCGGCGGAAAGCGGAAGCCAAGCCAGAAGAAGTCGAATCGGCGGAAATCGGCAAGTTAGTAGGCCTCCATTGAGAAATCGGAACCCATTCGAAAGTCGAGGCCGAATCGAATCGGAATCGGAAGCCACCGCCGAAATCGAATCGAATCGGAAGGATCGAAGCGAGCCGATGCATCGGCGATGCGTCGCCGGTGGGGCGCAAGCCAACGACCCCACCTACTCAGGCTGAGGCCGGGCATGTCCTCCTACGGGCGGAGCTCGGAGAAAGAATGACACTGACCAAAGCAGATGCAAGAGTTGCCTCGAAACTGCTCGACAGGTCGTCCCCCCCGAGATTGGCTTTTGCATATACTTGCGAGCACGTCCCCTGCAGATCGGGAGACTCTCCATGGGGGGGGATCCCATGGGGGGGCAGGAGGGGACCCCCCCCATGGGATCCCCTCCTGCCCCCCCATGGGATCCCCAGGGGATCCTATGGGATCCCCCCCCTGGGATCCTATCCCCCCATGGGATCCCCCCCCATGAAGAGTCTCCCGAGCAGAGGGGCCACGCCGACCCGAGCCCGGCCCCCGGTTTGGGAGGCCCGCGCCTCGCCAGCTCCACCAGGCGGTACCTCTGCATCAGCAGCGCGGTGCTGCACAGGCGCTCGACGCCGCCCCCGGAGGGGTCCAGGCGCCAGACCTGGAGGGCTGCAGGGGCGGCCGGCGCGGGGGCGCGCCTCTGTCGCGAGCAGTGGCGGAGCGCCCTGGCCCGCCGACATCGACGAGCGCGTGCCACTGCTCACGCAGAGTAGCTGCTCGCAGAGTAGCTACTCGCAAAACGGGGGCGCGATCTTTTCGAGCAGTGGCGGAGCGCCCTAGCTCGCCTATACAAAGGACAACCAAAAAAAACATAAGAAAAAAAAAACGACGCACGAAGCCGTGTACTGAACGGCCCCACGGAAGGAATCGAAATGGGCAGGGCTGCTGAGTAAGCGCCCGGGGGGCCGTTGAGCAAACGCCAATTGTCCGGTCTGGGCGGTTCTTCCTCCCTTGACTACAGGCCCGCCAAGGAATGTTCTGAGAACTAGTTGTGGTCTGCACGAAATGTTCTTAGAACATCTCTGGCTGAGACTGTCTTGTTTCAACACATCGGGCTCACGTTCTGAGAACATTGATTTTGTTCTGAGAACATGTTTGGGTTCCAAGAATTTGTCGGGGTAGGCCTACAGGAATGCCGGGACGGTCGGTCCCTGTGCAAGATTTTTGCGCACAACCCCCACAAGTAAGCTGGTCCGGCAACAGGTGCGCAGAGGGAGGGTTGTGTACAAAAATGGCATCCCCTGAGAACACGATGTTTGTACACCACCCCGCAAACAAGGTGGTCCGGCACAAGCTACGCGGGTAGGGGCGAAGGTCAGAAATCAGCACCCGAAGGAGGAGGAGGAGGAGGAGGAGGAAGACCCATACCGCCTCGCGTCGTGAAAAATTCAGGACGCCCTCTTTTTGTTTGCCACTTTCGAGCTCCTGGTGCCCCCGCCGGGCCCCAGGACCGTCAAAAAGCGGCTCGGGATGCCAAACGAGTCCCGGTGCATGGATCGGCACCTCCAGGGGTGCACGCTGCAATACAAACAAAACTGCATCAGCATGAGCAGCCACGGCAGACGGCAGGCCCGTGCCGCGACGACCCCGGCGGCGTTGTTCCCTGACACCGCCAGGATCGCTCCACCTGGAACGATATCGGCGGCTTCTGGGTCGCCAGATCGTTCCCTGGCTGATTCTGGGCCACCGGCGGCGTTCGCCTCCGCCTCCGCCTCCGCCTCCTCCTCCTCCTCCTCCTCCTCCTCCTCCTCCTCCTCCTCCTCCTCCTCCTCCTCCTCCTCCTCCTCCTCCTCCCCTCCCTCTCCTCCTCCTCCTCCTCCTCCTCCTCCTCCTCCTCCTCCGGCGGCGTCGGCACGACGCGAACCTGCCAAAACCGTGCATCTCCGGAGGTCCACACGGATCTCCTGGGTCGGCCCCGGGCCCCCTGCTGGCGCCTCCTTGCGCCGCCGCTGGCGCCGCTGGCGCGCGCCAGGGAAGCGTGCGTCCGCCGACGAGCCAAGGGATCCGCGCAAACCTGCAGCATGTGATGCGTATGCTGCGCAGCTTTGCTGTCAGCATCGCTGGATCAATCCCCATCCCCGTCGGATAAACCTGTCCCCCTCCTGGCCGGCCGGCCTCCCCTGGTGGGGAAAGACGCAAGACGCCGGCTCCGCCAGGACTCCCTGGCACACACACACAGACTCACCTGGAGGCGGCAGGCCGGTGGCGCGAAGGAACCCTGGCCCACTGGGGACGGGAACAATCGCGGCACTTGGAGCAGGGAGGGGCGGGACAACGGCAGCTCAAATCGGACCCCCAGAGCCCTCCTGGGGGTTCCACGCTCCTGCTTCCCGAGCTGGCTCCAGCCTCGACGACGGGACGGCACCAGACCCCCGACGTCATGATTTTTTCATGACGCGACCCCCAGTGGTCCTGGCCCACTCCCTGCGCCCGGCCTTTCATCCGGAGTCATTTTTTGACGGTCGCGAGGCCCAGCACGGGCCCCCAGAGGCTGGAAATCAAGATAGCGAAAGGCCTCCCGTCGCGTTCCTTTCACACCGCGAGGGCGTCCAGCCTTGACGACGGGACGGGGGGGGCCCCCGAAGGCCAGCCACCGCTGCCTCCACTCGCCCTCCTCGGAGGTGGGAGGAGGAGGAGGAGGAGGAGGAGGAGGAGGAGGAGGAGGAGGAGGAGGAGGAGGAGGAGTGGAGTGGAGTGGAGTGGAGTGGAGTGGAACCCATCGCGAGTGCGATCCTGACTAAGCCCCGGCCTCATAGCACACCCTCGAACGCCAGACCTGCGCCAGCCTGCCTCAGGACCTTGGGATATGAAGCCCACGCTGTCCTGTGAGAACTCCCTTGCCATGTGCCGAAAGTGGCCTGCCGTAACCATACACAACACTGCGCAGGACAGTACAGAAGAAAATCAAATACCGTTCAAAGCTGCAGAATACACGTTCACATACCCTTCATCTCACATTTGCTTGCACTCCTGCTGCTCCCTACTTCGGGTGGCGTCAGCCCAATCTATCACAGCCGAGCCGCTGGGCAGGAAGGAAGCGGCCTGTCCTCCCCGTAGAGTCTCAGCATCTCGTACAAGTCGCGCTCTAGTAAAACTGTTCTCCCAATCGTTGAGCTCAGAACTCTCTCCCCCCTTGTCGAACGCCCTGGTCGCAGCACTGTTGCTGATCACGTCGGGCTGCAACTTCGCCCCCGACTTCTCGCGCACACTGTGAACAGGATGGTGACTGGGGGTGGAGGCCGACGACCATTTCGCTTCCAACCACGCCTTGGCGATGCACGCTCGGGCGGCCCACCACACTGCTGAATTCGATGATACACCAGGTCGCAGGGCAGCAGCGTCGGCCACGACGGCGGACGGCGAGACGACGTTGGCGTCGGACTCGTTCTCCTCGAGCTCGGCGTCCAGCCGAATGGGAAACGTTCCCAAGCCCCCAGGGCGAGTGCGCCCCCTGGGGTCGACGCGGGCAGGAGACGGGGGAATGGCATTCGCCCCCGTCCCCCCCCAGCCCCCCATGTAAGAGGCCCCATGGGGTGGGCACTGGCCTGCAGTAGTCTGCGCGTCCAGCGACGCTCCCGCGGCCCCTGCAGCAGGGCAGTGATCCCCCGTAGGGGCCCTCACATCGGCGCCCGTCGCCTCTGCAGCAGCAGCGCCCGCGGCGCCCTCGGCAGGGCAGTCATCCCCCGTAGGGGCCATCTGGGCTGCGAGCCCTTCCGCCGCCGCTCCGTGCACCTGGCCGCCGACCACCGCGACCGCGCCTGAGGAGAACACCGTGGTCCCGCAGGTGCAGACGAGGCCCTTCGGAATGGGCACGAAGGCGGGGACTGACGAGCGCATGCGGGAGCAACCAGCTGCCGCCAGCTCCGTCGGCGCGTCCACCTCTGCTTCATCGGCCTCAGCCGCCTGCCGACGCGCCACGCGAGCCTCGATCCTCGGGCCGCGTTCCAGCTGGCGCAGCACCTGGACCGAAGCCGTCGCCAGGCGAGCGCCAGGAGCATCGGCGTGCAACGCGACGTTGCGCCTGAGCTTCTCCTCACCGCTTGGCGACCTCCCTTCCAACCACGCACGGAGGGCAGGCGCCAATGCGAGCACGCGCTCCGCCAGCTCGGGGTGGCCGAAGATCTCCGCGAGCTCCCGCTGGACCTCCTTCAGCGCCGCGAGCTGGCCCGCATAGTTCTTGACGGCGGCGTCGGCGGATGCCATCGCCGCACGCCGCGCGGCTCCACGCTCCGCGCGCGAACGCCGCTCTCCAGTTGAAAGATCGCCATGCAGCGGCGACCCTGCCCGTGCCATTCTCAAGCCTGTTCAAACCTTGCAGCGCCACACTCCGGACCGGCCATGCGCGGGGGAAATGGCGACCAAGGGGTTTGAGGCTGGCTTGAGCCAAAATGGCTACGGAGAGGAGGAGGAGGAGGAGGAGGAGGAGGAGAAGGGAGGAGGAGGAGGAGGAGGAGGAGGAGGAGGAGGACGAGGAGGAGGAGGAGAAGGAGGAGGAGGGAGGAGGAGGAGGAGGGAGGAGGAGGGAGGAGGGAGGGGGCCCGTCTTCGAGGACCGGGCGGGCGCAGCCGTGCCGCAGCAGCAGCGGCCCCTCCAGCGGGCCGCCGGGGGGGGCCACGAGCACCACGCCGCACCCGTCGGGCAGTCCCGCAGCTGCCCCTCCCGGGGCGCCGCGGACCTCCCGCCCGCACAGCCTGCGGGCGCCAAGAATATACACCACCACCACCACCACCACCACCACCACCACCACCACCACCACCACCACCACCATTTTCACCCCCCACCCCTCCTCCTCCAGCCTCTTCTTTCGTCCGCCCTGGGAGACCCAGAGATCCGATGTCGTGATTTTTCCAATACGAGGTCCCCAGAAGTCTCGACTCATTCCCCCGGACCGATTTCTCGTCCCGAGTCGTTTTTCGACGGTCCCGTGGCCCGGCGAGGGCCGCGAGAGGCCGAAAATAGCGAAAAACCGCCGTCTTGATTTCTTCAATACGCTGGATCTCTGGGGAGCGAAGGGGGCCAGGGAGGTGGTGGTGGCGATCTAGGTTTTGGCCCCGCGCAGCCGCAGGGGCCGCGGCGTGGCGGCGGCCGCGAGCGTGGCGGTGCCCAGGGAGGCCCACCAGGCGCTGCCCAGCGGCAGCGCACCAAAGCGCCAGTCGCGCCAGCGCGCGGGGCTGCCGCTGCCGCCCGCGGCCTCTCGGGGCGGCGGCGCGCGGGCGGAGGGACGACGGCGCGCCGGCCGCGTGCCGAACGGGCGTGGTGCACGCCTGGCGTCGCCCGAGAGAGGGAGAGAGAGCTAGAGCTAGAGCTAGAGCTAGAGAGAGAGAGAGAGACAGCCAGAGAGAGAGAGGCACAGAAAGAGAGAGGGAGCCAGAGGGGAGCCAGATAGAGAGAGACACACAGAGAGAGGGAGCCAGAGAGAGGGAGCCAGAGAGAGAGAGGCAGAGGGTGAGGGGGGGGAACCCTCAGAGACGGTTGGTAGAGGTGGGGGAGCGAGAGGTGAGGGGGCGCGAGAGGTACAGGAGGGGAGGAAGCGGCGGGGTGGACAGAGAGAGACAGAGAGAGAGAGAGAGAGCGAACGGACCAAAAAACAACAGAAACAACAAAAAAACGATAATACACACTGGGAGGGAGGGAGGCAGGGGAGGGGAGGGTAAAAGAGGGTGAAGGGATAGGGGAGGTGATGACGGAGAAGGGAGGGAGAAAGGTAAGCTGATAGGCCACGGGAGGAGGGAGGGAGGGAGAAAGACATGCTGAGAGGCCGACCGACAGAGGGTGGTGGCAAGTAAGCAAAATAGCGAACACACACACACACACACAGACAGACAGACAGACAGACAGACAGACAGACAGACAGACAGACAGACAGACAGACAGACAGACACACACACACAAACACACACACACACGCACACACGCACGCACGCACGCACATATATATACATACATACATGCATACATACATACATACATGCATGCATGCATGCATGCATGCATACATACATACATACATACATACATGCATGCATGCATGCATGCATACATACATACAAACATACAAACATACAAACATACAAACATACAAACATACATACATACATACATACATACATACATACATACATACATACATACATACATACATACATACATACATACATACATACACATACATACATACATACATACATACATACATACATACATACATATACATACATATACATACATACATACATACATACATACATACATACATACATACATACATACATACATACATACATACATACATACATACATATACATACATACGTACGCACATACATACATACATACCTACCTACATACATACATACATACATACATACATACATACATACATACATACATACATACATACATACATACATACATACATATACATACATACATACATACATACATACATACATACATACATACATACATACATATACACATATACATATATATACACTCACACGAGGCGAAACTGCTGGGGAGCGGCTGGGAAGCCTCGGGAGAGGCTGGAAAAGCTGCAACCTCCACCACCCCGGGAAGCCAACAGAACGACACCGCTGCTCCCCCGACCTCTCCCGTGGAGTGCGCTCGAACCAGAGCTCGCGAGGGAGCCCAGCCGTGGCGACGACGAGGACCCTCCTGGTCGAACAGCGGCATCGGCATCTCTTCCTCATCCGACCACCCTCGTCGATGGAGAAACGAGCGAAAAGAAGTGCGCAGGCACAAATCAATGGAGATCCGCGCGGGTATCTTGGATCGGCGCTGGGCCCCCCTCCCTGGCGCGCAGAGCGCGACAGGGGCGGCCCCAGAGGCGCCGCCAGGGGGGCCCACGCCGATCCAAGAAATCCGCGCGGACCTTGGTGATTCGATCCTCCTCCTCCATCTTCCTGTCTTCCTTCCTTCCTCCCTCCCTCTCCCTCCCTCCCCCTCCCTCCTCCTCCTCCTCCTCCTCCTCCTCCTCCTCCTCCCTCCTCCTCCTCCTCCTCCTCCTCCTCCTCCTCCTGCTCCTCCTCCCCTGAGATCCGACGGCGCGGAAAAAAATCGCTGGCCCCACGGGCCAGAGGCGTGCTAAAATCTCCAGTAAGAGTCCAAGGATGTTCCCACTTCGCGCGCGCGTGGCAGTCCCTGGGGGCTCCCAGACGAAACGTACCCTGGCCAGGTCCTAGCAAGGTCCTGGCATGTCCGACAGGTCCGTATCAGAGATGCCAGAACTCCTGGGCGCAGCCTCGGATGCCCCCAGAGCGCACCAGTGGGGCGCCAAAAGTGGGAGGCAGGCCCCGCGGCCTCAGGCGAAGAACGTTCCAAGGATGGCCCGAGCTGGTCCGAAGACGGTCTCCACGAAGCGCCCAAGACGCCCCATGGAGGGCTCCGAGAGGCCTTCGGGACGCCCCAGAGACACTGAGAAGCCATTGATTCCGCCGGGGTGTCCGGGCGATCTGGGCGGCAGCGCCCGGTCGGGCCGCCGACCGCCCTGGACGGCCCGAGGGCCCGCCGGGATCGCCCAAAGGACCGCCCCAGGAGGCCCCCCGGGACGGGCCCGAGACGGCCCCAAAGAGGACCACGAGGCGGCTCGGGAGGCCTCCCCGGCGGGCTCCCCGAAGCCGCCACGAGCGCCCCGAGAGGGGGAACTCGGCCCGACAGCCGTGTCGAGCCTTCCCCCGCGAAGGCTCGCCCCCGCGGCCGCCAGCCAGGCGCCCATGGGAAGCCCGGGAGATGGCCCGCGCTGGTCCAGCGACGGCCCCCACGGAGCGCCCAAGACGCCCCAGGAGGGGGCTCCAAGAGGACGTCGGGACGCCCCGGAGAGACATGCTTAAAATCCTTGGTCTCGCGAGGGTGTTCGGGCGATTCGGGCGGTACCCCCGCCTTCGCGGACTGCCGACCGAGGCCGCCAACGTCGCACCTTCCGCAACCCTGCTCAGCTGTGCGGGCGCGTCTCGGGACGCTGCTGCAGCTCTCTGGAGCCATCCTGCAGCATCACCAACACCAACACTGATGCGAACTGGGCTGGCGAAATGAGCGAAGCGCTGAAAGACAACGTCGTGAAAGTCACGATCTGATCCCCCGCTCCCATCTTTCTGCGGCAAGTTTCGAGCCAGATCGATATGTGAGGGCCCTAGGACCCGAAAAGATGCGAAACGCGCGAACGCCCGACTCGAAAAAATGCGACGCCAGCACCCGGGGTTATCCTCCTTCGGCGACTCCGAAGGGTGTGGTTTGCAAAGGGTGTGGTTTACAACAGGTACCCTGGGGGGCACCTTGGGGGGCGGGGGGGGGGACCTCGGTAGAGTTCTCCGCCGCGCCCCGAGGCGGCGCGACGAGGACAGCGTCGTGCCGCCCAAACCCCAACGGCGCCGATCGCAAACCACACCCTGGCGCAACCATGCCTGACCTGAAAAAATGCGACGCCAGGATCTCGGGGAGGCAAAAGTGACCTTCCGTGCGCGGATGAAGGGGGGGGCAAGGTGGCCAAGTCCAAGCGTGCAAGCAGCTGCTATCGCATCGCGCTCAGCGATCGGGGGGGCCCCGGTGAGCCCGCACAAGGTCACTCCGGCGAAGGGTCACTCCTACGCGTAGCCAATCCTCCCCCTATCGGCGATCAATGTTTGGGGGTCGGTGCACTCCCACCTATGCCTGTGCCCCTCTATCATTGCCCCTGATCCTCCTGCTCCTCCTCGAGACCGCTACGGTGCGTTCTGACCAGAATTTCGTGGCGAATCCAGCCGTGCCCACAAGGGCCCCTCAGGGGCCCCTCGGGAGGCCCAACGAGGGGAAAACGAGGCAAGGGTAGCGGTACGGGCACCCTTTCCTCCTCCGAATCTCGGGGTCCTCCTCCTGCTCCCGCCCCCCCGTCCTTGCCCCCCGGCTTCCGGGCCACAACTCGGCTCTCCAGCGGCCGTTCGGGACGATCCCGGCACCCCCGGAGAACGCCCTCGGCGAGGCGCAGCTGACGGAGAGCACCCATGGGCCGCAAAACCGCCGAGATCCGCCGAACACGCCCGAAAACCTCGAGCCTCGAACCGCGAACCTGGGGTTAGGTCGGGGCGTGTCCCCCTACAGGCGGATTCTGGGCGGAAGTACCCAACAAATGCTACAAAATGGTGTTAAATACTCAAAAAAATCGTCCCCCGATTATTTTTCTCTATTTTTGAATGTTCCCCCTGTAGAGGGACAGGCCCGACTTACACCTGAAGCCGGAAGCCTGGAATCCCCCCCCCCCCTATCTAGAGGCCTCCTAGATGGGGTCCGAGCAGATGGGGGTCGGAGGATCGCGCCGCGTCGCCACTGCATCGGCGACGCATCGGCAACGCATCGGTGATGCATCTGCGACGTCGGCGATGCCTCGGCGACGTCGGCGTGCAAGCAGAGCGGGCTCCGCGTCGAGCCGAATCGCCGATGCATCGGCGGTGTGGCGCGCTCCTTCGACCCCGTCTACTCCGACCCCATCTAGGAAGTCTAGAATTAGGTCGGGCATGTCCCCCTACAGGCGGATCTTGGTCGAAAATAAGAAAAAATGTCAAAAATGCTCAAAAATGATTGAAATACGCTCCAAAAATCGTCCCCAGACTACGTTTCTACGATTTTTAACAGTTCCCTTGTAAAGGGACAGGCCCGACCTAAGCCTAAACTCTTGAGCCTCGAACCTCACGCCTCGAACCTGGAGCCTGGAGCCTGGAGTCCCCCCCTACCGCCGCCCCTGATCTCACTGCGCCTGGGAGGAACTAAAGGGGGGGATAGCAAAGGGTAGGGTAGAGAATCAGCTCACGTAGCTGATTTTCCCGGCGCCTCCCGCCGCCGGGAGGCGCCCATGTATCGAGGAATGGGCCCAGCGGCAGGGCCGAAACCAGCTGCATGCAGCAGATTTCGTACCCCCCCCTTTCCCTATCCCCCCCTTTCGTTCGGCCCGATGCTCCTCCTCGAGAAGGGGAGCCTCGAGTGGGGCTGGGGGGCCAGGCCTGCACACCCCAAAACGGACGCCCAGGGGTGCAAGAGACCCGTTCGACCAAGCTGGAACTGATGATGCACCACACCCGGCGTCGAGCCAAAACTTTGGACAATCGGCAGTGGACAAACCCCCCTTTAGTAAGCCACCCTTCAGTGAAAACGGCCTAGGACCGAAACCGACGGACCTGGACCTGCAAAAATAACGGCCGTGACGCCCTCTCGCAAACCGAAAACGGCCAATTCACTAATCGACGTGTCAGGGTAGGAGGTCGATCAAACTCCGAAACATATGAGCGAACGGCTGGATGTTGCACATCTTCGTCGGCCTGACCCGCGAGGCGTTGGACCGCCTTGACGCCCCTCTTTCGGTGGTCCTGCAGAGGGAGGCGCTCTCCGACCCTCGGCCCTGGGCGGCGACGACAGGGGCGAATGGCCCAGGGGCGGGCATTACACGCATTCGCCCGGGAGCCTTCTCTTCGAAGACCTAGATCCTCGGCGCACCTGAAGACATGTGTTGCTCTCCCCCGGGCTATTCGCCCCCATCCTGGCCATCGCTCGGACGTCCATTCCCTGTGTTTTTGTTTCGGCTTCGCGCGTGGCTTTTTCGCAGGATGCTCCAGGATGCTCCCTAGTGGTCCCCGCCGAGAGAGAGTGCACACCTCCGAGCGATGCCGAGCACCGTCGCCTCTGAGGCCCTGCTCCCGGGGCGCCCCGCCGGCGCCGCGCGGCCCGCCCGACAGGACGGGCCCGGAGTGTCCTGGAGAATTCCGTCCCGGACTTCGAGGTGAATTCCGTGCGGATTTTTTCTGGGGCCGGGAATGAAGACGAACAACACATCCACGCGAAATTCGCTTCGTTTTTCATTCGCCCTTTCAGGGTTCTGCATTGGCAGAAATCCGCGCAACAATCCGCTGCGGCGGGCGAGGGCGGGCCTGCAGCTGCGGCTCCGCGACCAGCACGTCGCCCAGCCCGGGGACCTGCGCCTCCGAGCGGGGGCGGCGCCGCCGGAGAGGCCCCAGGGACCGCAGCCTCCTCTGCATCGAACGAGCGAGGCCTCCTCCTCCTCCTCCTCCTCCTCCTCCTCCTCCTCCTCCGCCTCCTCCTCCTCCTCCTTCTTAAGTTGTTTTTTGCTGAGGGGACTTCCGCTGCAAATCCTGCAGCGTTCATCAGGAAACCAAAAAAAGGCAGGCCGTACCTAGCAGCAGTAAGAAAGCTCAGGGGCAAATCAGTGTCAAGGAGCATCAAAGAGTAGAGCATACAGAATGAGCTGCATGGACAAGTAACGCAAAGTCCTGTTCCTCTTATCTGTGACCCCACCCCCTCATCGACCTGACCCTCCCAAAGAGCAGGTGTGGCCTTTGACGAACGACTACAATGCACAGGGTTCCAGTTTGTATGCCCTGGGCTCGATTCGGTGCAATGTGTGCCCATCCAATTGGATGGCCATCGCTGCGGACTGTAACCGCGCCGACGAGCTAAGTAAACTCGAAGTCTCCCCAAATGTTTGGCGGGGGTATGATACCGATTCCAAAACATGCGAACGACGCTGAGGAGGCTGAGTGGACGGAAGCGGAGGAGAGCGTTACGGCTGAACCTATGATATGTTATGGCCGCCGAAAGGCTATAGAAGCAGCGACGGTGCCGGCGCGAGCCTGTCCAACGAAAGCCCCCCCAACCCGCCCTATCATGAAAAATCCTCCTCCTCCCCCACACTACCCCGTTCTGTGTAGAATTTGCAAGACGTGACAGTGAAAACTCGGTAACTGACCGAACACACACACACACACACACACACACACACACACACACACACACACGCGTACACCACTGGACGTCTTGAACGTCCTTTTGGGGTCCATGTGGAAAAACGACCGGTTCCCGAGGCTGGATGACGCAACTATGGGTTCCACAGTCCCTGATACTCGAGGCTCAAGC
Organism: Prorocentrum cordatum; assembly: GCA_963575745.1. Taxonomy (NCBI): domain Eukaryota; class Dinophyceae; order Prorocentrales; family Prorocentraceae; genus Prorocentrum; species Prorocentrum cordatum. Next base: position 20,927 of record CAUYUJ010021406.1, read on the forward strand.
GTGCGCGCGGACGTTCCAGCATCTCTGAGCGGTCCCACCGTCGAGAGAGGCTGACGAAAACACACGCGCCCACACACAATGACCTTTCCCCATCCCATGCTGTCGCAGTGGACAACGATCCACACCGCCCAAAGTGAATGTACCAAATATTGCGTGCAGGCTCAGAGGCTGGCACAGACTGTGCTGGTTGGCCTGTGAGAGCACTTGTACGCTCGCTGACAATATGATTCACCGGCTCTTCCTCACTCCTCCACCAGTCACCTCCCGGCCCTCACCCCCCTCCAGAAGGAAATGCGTAGCTGATGCTGAAAATGCGGAGCTGAAACTTGAGATAGCGGTTAGACTTGCCAGCTCGAAATAGACGACAAAATTTGGGATGCGCAGCTGAAACTTGCGATACGCTGTAACACTCTGCAAATACTTTAATAATGTGAGCCTGGAGCTCAAACAGAAACTAACTGCGGCAATTCGTGGGCTGCTACCCAGGCTTCATGCAGTTCACGCCAAACCTGCTCAACCCCGGGACCACCATGTTTGTCACCACTTCTTTGACGGTTAAGCACGAACCCTAACCGAGCACGGGCGACATGCTTGCTATGCAGGCTGGCTCTGAACTGCCGCCGCAATGTCAAATATTGGAAGTTGTTGGGGTGCGGGGTGCACTCCTGCACCTATACCAAATGGTGCGTAGCAGGCTCTGCCCCTCCACTACCTCCACCTCCACCTACTCTACTCTCAAAAACGTGCCACGCTGTCCTCCCCTGCGCTGGCCTGCAGCGGCTTGCCCCCGCTAGAGATAACTCGATCGCCAAGAACATGAACATGTCAAGTATGACGCGCCCCTACTAAGGATAACCTTTCCAGAGGGCGTGAGTGTCTCCTCCTCCCCTACTCCAACGCGCAACCCACGCCTCCCCCTTCTCCGCCAGCGACGCGCCAAATGCGCGCCACAAGGATCGATACCGAGAAAAAGCCTCGAGGCATAACGATGAGAGAAGATGGAAGAACGAAAGATGAAGATGATGGCAAATAACAACGACGGGAACGAAGCGACTGGAATAATGCGATGCGAAGTTGAGAACGCAATATGACGCTGAAAGCTGTACGCAAGACCTGCGTACCGTAGAATGTGCAAGCAATATAGATTTCGGTGGGAAGAACAGACGTTGCTGAAACTGGCTCATTCATGATTCGCCATCCTCTCCAATCAGTGCAGGTATGGTCGCAGCTCGGCCATCGAAGGTTGAAGCCAGTTCATCAAAAAAAAAGTAAATCATCATCCGAGTCGCTGGCGTCGAAAACTACATCTCCCAAGTGTTGACAAATAACGTGTGATGTGCAATCTTGTCAGCAAGCATGTCGTTGCAAAAACAATACAAATGATCCTTCGTCGGCGCCTTCACATCAGGTGTGTCACAATTCCCACTCCTTGGTAAATACGATGCTCACGTGTTGAGTGTCGGCGTAACGATCGGCAGCCTGGAGAAACTCGTTACGCAACTGCTGCAACGTTTCAGAGGTAGTGTTGTTGCGAATAAACTTGCCATTGGCTCCTCTGATGACCCCAAGGTGACCAGGATGCTCCCGTAATTCGTTTGAGCTTGAGCTTCTGGCATGTGTGTTTCCGGCAATTGTGTCAGTGATGTTTTATGCAGTCGTGTTGCTTGTATTATCTGCAACGACGTCTGTGTCAACCAATTATTCGACAAGCGGGCCCTTCACAAAAAACTGTCCTGCCAGAAATGGCAGGCATGTTGAAATTGACGACGCTTGATGAAATTGAGAGCACGTCCACCTCTGCTCCTGCAGAGGTATTACGTGGGTGTGCGAAGTGCGCCGAATCTGCGGTGCTATGCGATGTCGCCGAATATTCAGCGAAATTGTTTTCCATCAACCTTATTTGTGTCATCTTTATCAAGAAGAATCTGCCCTCTTGAGCTGATGCGTGGTGTTTATGTCGGAGGCGGGCTGGGATGTAGTTTCTCAATATTTGGTAGAAGGAAGAGGAGCAGGCAACTGCAAGTAATTGTCACGAGCATCATCACTGTATTGCTCCCAGCTTCTATGCTGCCCCCAGGCCATGTTGCACCCCGTCTGTTGGCACTTCACTTGTCTGGACAAGCAAGAGTACAGGCGCATGTTTACTTACAGACGAGGTGAGCTCTAAAACTTGACTATTTGCTGCAATGTTGGCAGTCCTCGCTCTGGATGTGTCAACCATAGATCTGTTCCACACGGTTCGAACGTCGCTGATTCGTGTATGTGCTCTCTGGGCACTGGCCGCGAACCCCATGCCGCATCGCCTTGATAACATCCGTACTGTCGCATACCATCGGGGAAGGGTCGTAGGAACGGGAATGAGAGCACGAATAAAATAACACCATGGCGTGCAAGGCCTCGATCACCGATCGGATGGGTCTCGATTGGTGCGCTGTTGCGGCCTCCCGCGGGGAGGCGAGCGTGCAGCACGTTGCATTCAAACACGCCCGAATTCCTTGGGCGATCAAATGCTTCCTGCTCCAGCTCCTCCTCCTCCTCCTCCTCCTCCTCCTCCTCCTCCTCCTCCTCCTCCTCCTCCTCCTCCTCCTCCTCCCCCTCATCCTCCTCCTCCCCCTCCTCCCCTTCCTCCCCCTCATCCTCATCCTCATCCTCATCCTCCCCCCTCTCCTCGTTCATCGATCTATCTGGTTACTGAACTGAACTGTGCAGACCAACTGAACGAACTGAACGAACTGAACTGTCCGGACCTCCGACGCGCTGGAAAAGTGTCAAGGCGCAAGGTTGGTCACCTTGTTCGGCCTCGGGGGGCCCTCGCCGGTCCCAGGGACTGTCCGAAAACGGCTCGGGCGGAAAGGTGGGTCGAGACTGCCATGTCAGGGGCCGCGTTTTTGCCAAAACCAAAAACAATGCTGGGGCCCACCGCTGCGGGAAACCCATCAGCGTGCTGCTGCTGAGGAACCACCAGGGGGTCTCGGCCATAGAGCAGGGCGCGACACGCTGACGGGCACCCCACGGCAGCGTGTCGTTGATGCCTCCCCCCTCTTTCAGCGGCGGCCCTCGGGATGGAGTGCGACGGGGCGGACCCTCTCGGAAGGCTCGGAGGTCCCCTGGCCTGGCTGAGAAGTGCTCTGGGCTTGCCCCGAAGGCACCAAAAAAACTTGTCGGAAGGCCAGAACTGCAGGCCTAGAAATGGGCACCAACACCAACACAGGAGGAGGAGGAAGAGGAGGAGGAGGAGGAGGAGGAGGAGGAGGAGGAGGAGGAGGAGGGGGAGGGGGAGGAGGGGGAGGGGGAGGGGGAGGAGGTGGAGGAGAAGGAGGAGGAGCAGGAGGAGCGGTGGGTGTGGATGCCCTCCAGCGGCGGAAGAGGGAGAGGCGGGCCCTGGCCTTGAGCGCGGCCGCCAGCTCGGAGGCGGCGTGCTGCAGGGACACGTCGCAGAGCAGCACCAGGGACGTCGGGGGCTCCTGCCGACCAGCCCTCGAGCTCGGGGGCGCGGAAACATGAATTGGCGATCCATGGATTTGGCGCGCCGTCGCCAAATCCATGGTTCGGGGAGGGGCCCTCCCCAAAGTGCGGCCGGCGCCGCCTCGTTCGGCGGCGGGAATATGCGATTTCCCATGGAAACGGGACCCGTCGCTAATCCACGCCCCCTTGATCCATGTTTGCGATCGCCTGAGACCAGCCCTCGAGCTTGGTCCCACCCCTGAGATTAGGTCGGGCGTACAAAAATTACCCCGAAAAGACCCCAAAATGCTCACAAGTGGTCAAGAATCGTCCCCAGACTATGCTTGGGAAAGCATAGTCTGGGGACGATTCTTGAGGGACCGGCCCGAGTGAACCCCTTAGATTGACAGGCCCAGGAGGCGTGCCAAGACAAGCGAGGCCTGCCGCTTGCCGGTCGAGAATTCGGCGGCCCGTGTGGGCGGCAGGCGCACCGTTGCCATGGGAAGGGCCTGCGGGTGTAAAAGCTACTGCCTGACACACTGCCCAGCGCGCACCTCATATTATCATTCGTAGGCGGCCCATACATCTGGGCGTGAAGCAGTCTATTTTTTTTGACAGGCGCCCTGAACCCAATTCTCAACTCAGGGTAACGATGAAGAACAGACTAGTCTACCCGTCATTGCGGGTCAGTCTGAACTTCCTGAAGATTGCTAGCCACGATTCCCGTTGCTTCTCCGGCAAAGCGCCCCGGGCTTGAGCGGACTGGGCAGGACAAGGTACTCTTTGACCACGTATGTTCCACCCGGCGTGCTCTCTGAAACTGAGGGAACCGTTATACGATCGGCGTCGAGACGAGGTGGTGCCCATCATGGGGGCAAGATGCTTCGGGCTGGCAGCCTCGGCTGCACGGAAGCGCGACCCTGGGCAAGACTGACCTCTGGCGCGCGGCTCGAGGGGGCCGCGGGGGGGGCCAAACCCACTCGCACGAGCCGCTGCTCTCGCATCGCATTCAGCGATCGGGGGGCCCCAGTGGGCCCGCAGCAACTGCCTCGAAGAACGCGTTCCACTACTCGCAAAGCAGCTGCTCGCAAATCCTCTGGATCGGGCGTGTGGGGAAACCAGAAGGTACCGATACCACTACTCCCCTGACCTCTCCCGGGGTGCGTTCTGCCCAGAATTTCGAGGCGAATCCAGCGGTGGCGACGAGGGCCTCCCAGGAGGCCCAAAAAGGGGAAAACGAGGCAGGGGGTAGAGGTATGGGTGCCTGTTCCTCCTCGGAGTTTGCGAGAGGGCGCGCTGCGAGTAGTGAAACGCGCCCAATGACTGTCGCTCCGGCGAAAGGCCACCCTTCCGTGCAGCCGAGGAATCCTGCGGTTGGCGGCACCGCGCGGGCAGGCAAGAGAGCCGGCTCGCGTACGCCTCCTGCCGCTGCCTCCCGGCAGCGGCCCGGCGGTGACCGGCAGCGGAAGCCCGGCAGTGACCGCCTCGAGTCATGAGAAAATCACGACGGGAAGTGTTTCACAATTTTCGGCCTCGGGGGGCCCTCGCCGGCCCTCGGAGCCGTCAAAAAACGACTCCGGACGAGAAACCGGTCTTGGGGAATGGGTCCGGACCTCTGGGGGTCGCGTCATGAAACAATCATGACGTCGGGGGTCTGGGGATCATGGCGTCGCACTGTTTTCACACCGGGCGCCTCCCAGTCACTCGGGCCCAGGGGCCCGAGTGGACCGCTGCTGCTTTGGAAATGCCGCAGAAAGGCGGGGTCAAAGGTTAGAAAGTCCAGGGTTCGCCAGGGACTGGTTCCCTTCGGAGGCAGCCGAAACCCTCGCGAGACCCTTCGAAGACCCTCCTTCGGAAGGGTTCTGGGATGCTCTCCAGAGGGTTTCGGAAGGGTGTTGGAAGGCTCTTCGTCGTTCAGAGGGGGAAGCTTGTCCATAGCGAACCAGGGCTTTCGAAGTCTCAAAGGTTCTGGCCATGGTTTCTGACACCGTCGAGATTATTGGCGACGTCTGAAGCAGGGACCGACCGTCCCGGCAGTTCTATAGGCCTACCACGACATGTTGTTAGAACACAGACATGTTCTGATAACAAAAACATGGTTCTCAGAACATGAGCCCGATGCGTTACAGCAAGACGGTCCCGGCCAGAAGCGCTCTAAGAACAGTTCGCGGAAGCCACAAGAGGGTCTTAGGACACTGTTTGGCAAGCCTACAGGCACGCCAGGGCGCTTCGCCACTGCTTGAACGTCGGCTCTCCGGGGAGAGTGGCCCGGCTGTGGCCCTGCAGAACGGCAGAGGCCCAGTGGCGGCCCAGCCAACCAGGCCCTGTCCGAGCCTGGGCTCAGTGCGGGCTCCGGCTCAGGCTCGGGCCTCTCTTGATGGGCCAGCTTACCACCGCCACTGCCACGTGCAGGACGGGGGAGAAGGGAGGATGGGGAGGTCCTCCTCCTCGCCTCCTCCTCCTCCTTCCCCTCCTCCCTCTCCTGCCTATGGCAGTGGTGGTGGGGAATCGGCCCACCACCACCAGTAGGAGGGGGAGGGTGTCCTCCTCCTCCTCCCCCTCCTCCTCCTCCTCCGAGGCCGCGGAACGGAGGCTCGCGGCGTCAGCATGACGGCGGGCCAACGCCCGCCCCCGCCCCGTCGCGCGCGCACGCTGGGCAACGCGCACGAGGGGGCAGCAAAAGGTGGCGCTGGAAGGGGGAGACGATGGGCCTGTCCCCCACCACCACCGCCACAAGCTGGAGGGGGGAAGGAGGTGGAGGATCGAGTATCGAGCCATTCGACGCAGTCAAGAACCGGTCAGCATTGCCAAGAAGCTGAGGCCACTTCCCCTGCGGAGGAGGAAGAGGACCCCCTCCCCCTCCTACTTGTGGTGGCGGCGGTGGAAAACAAGCCCACCAGGAGACGCCAATGGGTGTGGTGGGGCTGGCCCGCGAGGGAGAAGCACAAGACGGCCAGAGAAGCTCTCCTCTGGTCTGGCCAGTGCCCCCTGTTGACTCAACTTGACTGAGCACTGGACCACCCCAACCCAGCCCGAAGTCCCAAATTGCGGGTTGGGGGGCGTACGGATTCCATCTGCGCGTTTTCAGTGTTCCGGGATGCCCCCCCCACTGGGAATGGAAATGGAAGGCAGCTTGTGTGGGAAACACTTCTGTCCATATCCACTACAGCTTTCAACTTCGGGCTCCCTTCCTATAAAACCAGGCGCACTGGATATGAATGGAAATCTGCCCCCTGAGGAGGCTTGATTCGTCATTATATCCAGTGCGCCTCGGCCTTGTGGCGCCTTTTCCAGGGAAGTCCAAGACACACCAGATATGGACATAAATCTTGCCCGCAACCAGGGGCACTCGGGTTGGGTTGGGCTGGTTTGTTGGGTGGCGACCTGTTCACCCTGAAAACCAGAGCCTATGCCTGGGCGTCTTGAACACACGGGGTCCCCTGGAAGCCCCGCCCCTGTCACTGGGGCCAGTTTTTCATCCCCGACGATCCCGGGGCCCAGCGAGGGCCCCTGAAGCAAAAAACGAAAACCCTCGAGGGGGTCTTGGAAGCTCCTAGCCACGTCTTCTCCCTAGCGCAGCATTCCGCACAGGATCCGTGTCTGATGGCCCCGGGTCCTGGAAACGTCCCCGCAGGCCGACATCGGGGCGGGGGGGCCAACAATACCAACAACAACAACAACAACCACAACACTAACAACAACAACAACAACAACAACAACAACAATCACTTTACCCGAACGCTCAGTGTTCTCACCAGTGCCAGGGTTTTCATGCGACGCCAGCCAATACCCCCACTTTGTGGGGGGGCAGTGCAAGCTCTACCAAATATCCACACGACTCTTCGCCACCACCCACACCCAGCTTCCCGCCCTATGACGTTCGGACACTTCACTTCGTGGCCTGCGGACGACCGTGGCTACTACACTGGCGTGGAGTACACACCCACAGAAGTTGTTAGGACAGCGCGCGCGGGTAGAAATTTTGAAAAGTCGTGCAGGTGTTTTTCGAGGACCTACGGTGCGATTCGTGTGATTTTATGATGCGCGGTGCTAAAATTCTTAAGAAGCCCAATGGTTTTTGGAGATTTCGGCGTGCGCGCGCGAAGAAAAAACGAATGTGTCCCGCATGGTATTATTTGACAGGGATGATGGCCCTGGCAGGTGCGCAACCGTTGTCGCAGAAGTTCGAAAAAGTTGCTCGCAAAAGCCCGTTTGACAGAAATGTTTAAAAAGTGTTGGGTTTCCTACGAATCCGCAAGAGCGCGCGGGATGAGATTTTGACATTTTTTTGTTGAAAAACCATTGGTTTTTTGATGTTTTTATGTTAAAATCGCTCCGAACACTAAGCTTTTGGAAGGATTTCGTCTTGCGCGCGCGAATGTCCACTTTACCTTATTTTTTGCAAGGGATTCTTGAAATTTGATTATATTAGAACAAGAAATGTCATTTTATAGTGTTTTTTGCAAGGGAAAGCGGGGGGGAACAAAACAACCGGATCTTGATCACATCGAATTACCTGAGGCTTCCTCACGAAAATGATGAAAATGTAGCTGCGGCCTAGGCGGCGCGGGGGGGGCGTGCACCAGGGGGCCCAACAATAATTATTCTTTAGAATTAATAATGTTCAACAACAACAACAACAACAACAACAACAACAACAACAACAACAACAACAACAACAACAACATCAACAACATCAACAACAACAACAACAACAACAATCACAACCACAACCACAACCACAACCACAACCACAACAACAACAACAACAACAACAACAACAGCAACAACAACAACAGCTACAACAAGCATTCTAAGACTGTTCGATCTTACTTGCCCGTGTGTGATTCAAGACGAGCTCCCCACACCCTCAATACCCGCCCATTTTGTTTTCGATCACACCCCATTTGGGGGGATTAGTTCTTCTTGTGGGGGGCGGCGGGCTTAGACAGGCGGGCAAACCTGAACGGGCGACAATCCTTCGTGGGCGTATATGTGCCCACCATTGGAATTGGTGGGCCCTGCAAAAAGAGGAGGGGGAGAACGAGGAAGAGTGGGAAGAAGGGAAGGGGAGGGACGAAGGAAAAAGGAAAACGCCAGGAGAGAAGGAGCGAGGAGGGGGGCGGTTGATTTGAGGCAGAGAGAGAGAGGGGAGAGAGAGAGAGAGAAAGAAAGAAAGAGGGAGGAGGCAGGAGAGGAGAGGGAGAACGGACGAGGGAGAGGAGGGAGAGGGGATAGGGCAGAGAGGCATAAGGACGAGGGAAGAGGAGGGGGAGAGAAGGGAGAAGAGGAGGGAGGAGGGAGAGGGAGGAGGAGCAAGAAGGTAAAAGGGTGAACATTCGAGGAAGTCCTAGGCGAAAACGCCGTTCCTGAAGGAAGTCTCGGGCGGGAGCATACGACGGGCGGGCGATCCCCTGACGGGCGGGTCGGGCGGGTGGGACATTCAAGCGGGATGCCTGAGTATGGCGAAAGCGCGATTACTATGTAAATTGTAGCGGCGTCCTTGGCGCAGCGTGTTTCCTGAGCGTCGAAAGCGCGATTTCTGAATACAGGCGAGAGCGCAATTCCTGAATCAAATGTGAGGGGTTCTCTGGCGGGAGCGGGGGTCTGGATTAAATTGCGAAGTCTTGACTCAATTGCGAAGAAATCTCAAGCGGGAGCGCCGTTCCCGAGTAAATTGCGAGGAAGTCTCAGATGAGAGCGGGGGTGCTGACTAAATTGCGAGGAAGTCACAAGCGGGAACACCGATCCTGAGTAAATTGTGGGGAAAGTCTCGGGAGCGGGGGTCCTGAGTAAATTTGGAGGAAGTCTCTGGCAAGAGACATTGTTGTTGCAATCCGGGGGGCCAGGGGCCCAGTTTGAGCAGGAAGACTTTCCTGCCAAAAAACAAAATGCGAGCATCGAGGGCGCACTTTGAGAAAAAAACATATGCACCGGTGAGGGGGGGATCTACAAAAATTAGTCTTCATAAATGAAAGTACAACAACAACCATAATAAGTTTAAGACTGTTCGCCCTTATATGCTCGAGTGTCCAATAATGCGTATTTCCCAAACCCTCAATACCCGCCCTCTTCGTTTTCGATCGAACCCCTTTTGGGGGGTATACCTTTCTTCCCTGCAGGCTGGGCCCCCGCAAGCGGCGGGGCGGCCGCGGACCGTCTTTCCTCCCTGCAGGCCGGGCCCCGGCAAGCGGCGGGGCGGCCGCGGACCGTCGGCCTGGACAGCGGCAGCGCTGATCGGCGGGGCGGCCGCGGACCGTCGACCCGACCCCAAAGAGGGACGGACAGGGGACCGACCACCACGACGACGACGACGACGACGACGACGACGACGACGTCGAAGACGACGACGACGACGGCGACGACGAGCGAAAGCGAGAGCGAGAGACAACGACAGCAGGGCCACCAAGGGCACGAAGTAGGCCACGAAGGGCGACAGCGGGGACACGAAGGAAATGCGTATGGGGCCACGAAGAGTGCGAACGAGCGGGGGCCACGAATTGCAGATAATGCGGGGCCACAGAAAGCAACTATGGGGCCACTGAGGGTAGCAACCGGGCCATGTAGGACAATGAGGGGGACACAAATGGCGACAGCGGGGCCACGAAGGGCATGCACATGGGGCCACAACGGGCGCGACTCCTGGGTGCCTGGGTGTCGGGAACGCGGCGCTTGAGCAAATCACAAGAAATTCCAACGCAAGGCCATTCTTCAGTAAGTTGCAAGCAAGTCTCCAGCGAGAGCGCGACTCCAGAGCGCCGGGAGAGCGATTCCATAATGAATTGTAAGGAAGTCCCAAGCGAGAGCGCGATTCCTGAGTAAAATGCGAGGAAGTCTCGGGCGGGAGCGGGGGTCCTGCCTAAATTGTAAGGAAGTCTCAGGCGGGAGCCGTTGTTGTTGTAACCCGGGCGCCAAGAGGCCAGTTTAAGCAGGAAGACTTTCCCTGTCAAAAAAACAAGGTGCGAGCGTCGAGGGGCACAATTTGATGGAGAAAAAACAGTATGCACCGGTGGGGGATCAACAATAATTATTCTTCGGAAATGAGAATTCAACAACAACAACAACAACAACAACAACAACAACAACAACAACAACAACCACAACCACAACAACAACAACAACAACAACAACAACAACAACAACAAGAACAATAACAAGAACAGGAACAAGAACAACAAGAACAACAATAACAACAACAACAATAACGACAACGACAACAACAACGACAACAACAACAACTACAACAACAACAAGAACAACAAGAACAACAACCACAATAACGACAACGACAACAACAACTATAACAACAACAACAACAATAACAACAACAACAACAACAGCAACAACAACAACAACAACAACAACAACAGCACCAACAGCAACAACAACAACAACAGCAGCAGCAGCAGCAACAGCAACAACAACAACAACAACAACAACAACAACGATCAGTTAAGACTGTTCGCCCTTATCTGCTCGAGTGTCCAATAATGCGTATTTCCCAAACCCTCGATACCCGCCCTCTTCGTTTTCGATCGAACCCCTTTTGGGGGGTATACCTTTCTTCCCTGCAGGCCGGGCCCCGGCAAGCGGCGGGGCGGCCGCGGACCGTCGGCCTGGCCAGCGGCAACGCTGATCGGCGGGGCGGCCGCGGACCGTCGACGCGACCCCAAGAGGGACGGACAGGGGACCGACCACGACGACGACGACGACGACGACGACGACGACGACGACGACGACGACGACGACGACGACGACGACGACGGCGACGACGACGACGACGAGCGAAAGCGAGAGCGAGAGAGAACGACAGCAGGGCCACAAGGGCACGAAGTAGGCCACGAAGGGCGACAGCGGGGACACGAAGGGAATGCGTATGGGGCCACGAAGAGTGCGAACGAGCGGGGGCCACGAAGTGCAGATAATGCGGGGCCACAGAAGGCAACTATGGGGCCACTGAGGGTAGCAACCGGGCCACGTAGGACAATGAGGGGGACACAAATGGCGACAGCGGGGCCACGAAGGGCATGCACATGGGGCCACAACGGGCGCGACTCCTGGGTGCCTGGGTGTCGAGAACACGGCGCTTGAGCAAATTGCAAGAAATTCCAACGCAAGGCTATTCTTCAGTAAGTTGCAAGCAAGTCTCCAGCGAGAGCGCGACTCCAGAGCGCCGGGAGAGCGATTCCAGAATGAATTGTAAGGAAGTCCCAAGCGAGAGCGCGATTCCTGAGTAAAATGCGAGGAAGTCTCGGGCGGGAGCGGGGGTCCTGCCTAAATTGTAAGGAAGTCTCAGGCGGGAGCCGTTGTTGTTGTAACCCGGGGGCCAGGGGCCAGTTTGAGCAGGAAGACTTTCCCTGTCAAAAAAACAGGTGCGAGCGTCGAGGGGCACACTTTGATGGAGAAAAAACAGTATGCACCGGTGGGGGGGGATCAACAATAATTATTCTTCAGAAATGAAAATTCAACAACAACAACAACAACAACAACAACAACAACAACAACAACAACAACAACAACAACAACAACAACAACAATCATTTTACCGAACGCGTGGTGTTCTCCCAGTGCCAGGGTTTTCATACGACGCCAGGCAATACCCCCACTTCGTGGGGGGGCATTCAAGCTCTACCAAATATCCAAACGACTCTTCGCGACCACCCAACCCAGCTTCCCGCCCTATGACGTTGGGACACTTCACTTCGTGGCGTGCGGACGACCGTGGCTACTACACTGGCGTGGGGTACACACCCACAGAACTTGGTCACTTATTCGGGGCGCGCATGTGCCCAGCATGGGTGCAATTGTGCCATACAATACATAATACAGAGAGACAGAGAGAGAGACAGAGAGCAGACAGAGATGCATGTGTGCGCGCGCAAAAAACGAATGTGTCCCGCATGGTATTATTTGACAGGGATGATGGCCCTGGCAGGTGCGCAACCGTTGTCGCAGAAGTTCGAAAAAGTTGCTCGCAAAAGCCCGTTTGACAGAAATGTTTAAAAAGTGTTGGGTTTCCTACGAATCCGCAAGAGCGCGCGGGATGAGATTTTGACATTTTTTGTTGAAAAACCATTGGTTTTTTGATGTTTTTATGTTAAAATCGCTGCGAACACTAAGGTTTTGGAAGGATTTCGTCTTGCGCGCGCGAATGTCCACTTTACCTTATTTTTTGCAAGGGATTCTTGAAATTTGATTATATTAGAACAAGAAATGTCATTTTATAGTGTTTTTTGCAAGGGAAAGCGGGGGGGAACAAAACAACCGGATCTTGATCACATCGAATTACCTGAGGCTTCCTCACGAAAATGATGAAAATGTAGCTGCGGCCTAGGCGGCGCAGGGGGGCCGTGCACCAGGGGTCCCAACAATAATTATTCTTTAGAATTAATAATGTTCAACAACAACAACAACAATTACTAGCACGTGGGGACACTCCGTTCTCACCAGTGCCAGGGTTTTCATAGGAGGCGGGCAATACCCCCACTTTGTGGGGGGGCCGGTTCAAGCTCTACCAAATTTCCAAACGACTCTTCGCCACCACCCACACCCAGCTTCCCGCCCTATGACGTTCGGACACTTCACTTCGTGGCATGCGGACGACCGTGGCTACTATTCAGGGCCCCGCGGCCGACGACGACGGCGTGCGCGCGCGAAGAAAAAACGAATGTGTCCCGCATGGTATTATTTGACAGGGATGATGGCCCTGGCAGGTGCGCAACCGTTGTCGCAGAAGTTCGAAAAAGTTGCTCGCAAAAGCCCGTTTGACAGAAATGTTTAAAAAGTGTTGGGTTTCCTACGAATCCGCAAGAGCGCGCGGGATGAGATTTTGACATTTTTTGTTGAAAAACCATTGGTTTTTTGATGTTTTTTGTTAAAATCGCTCCGAACACTAAGCTTTTGGAAGGATTTCGTCTTGCGCGCGCGAATGTCCACTTTACCTTATTTTTTGCAAGGGATTCTTGAAATTTGATTATATTAGAACAAGAAATGTCATTTTATAGTGTTTTTTGCAAGGGAAAACGGATTACAACAAAACAACCGGATCTGGATCACATCGTTTTACCTGAGGCTTCCTCACGAAAATGATGAAAATGTAGCTGCGGCCTAGGCGGCGCAGGGGGGGCGCGCACCAGGGGGCCCAACAATAATTATTCTTTAGAATAAATAATGTTCAACAACAACAACAACCACAACAACAACAACAACAACAACAACAACAACAACAACAAGAACAAGAACAAGAACAGAGACAAGAACAACAAGAACAACAATAACAACAACAACAATAACGACAACGACAACAACAACGACAACAACAACAACTACAACAACAACAAGAACAACAAGAACAACAACCACAATAACGACAACGGCAACAACAACTATACCAACAACAACAACAACAACAACAACAACAACAACACCAACAGCAACAACAACAACAACAACAGCAGCAGCAGCAGCAACAGCAACAGCAACAACAACAACAACAACAACAACAACGATCAGTTTAAGACTGTTCGCCCTTATCTGCTCGAGTGTCAAATAACGCGTATTTCCCAAACCCTCGATACCCGCCCTCTTCGTTTTCGATCGAACCCCTTTTGGGGGGTATACCTTTCTTCCCTGCAGGCCGGGCCCCGGCAAGCGGCGGGGCGGCCGCGGACCGTCGGCCTGGCCAGCGGCAGCGCTGATCGGCGGGGCGGCCGCGGACCGTCGACCCGACCCCAAGAGGGACGGACAGGGGACCGACACGACGACGACGACGACGACGACGACGTCGACGACGACGACGACGACGACGACGACGACGACGACGCGACGACGGCGACGACGACGACGACGAGCGAAAGCGAGAGCGAGAGAGAACGACAGCAGGGCCACGAAGGGCACGAAGTAGGCCACGAAGGGCGACAGCGGGGACACGAAGGGAATGCGTATGGGCCACGAAGAGTGCGAACGAGCGGGGGCCACGAAGTGCAGATAATGCGGGGCCACAGAAGGCAACTATGGGGCCACTGAGGGTAGCAACTGGGCCACGTAGGACAATGAGGGGGACACAAATGGCGACAGCGGGGCCACGAAGGGCATGCACATGGGGCCACAACGGGCGCGACTCCTGGGTGCCTGGGTGTCGAGAACACGGCGCTTGAGCAAATTGCAAGAAATTCCAACGCAAGGCTATTCTTCAGTAAGTTGCAAGCAAGTCTCCAGCGAGAGCGCGACTCCAGAGCGCCGGGAGAGCGATTCCAGAATGAATTGTAAGGAAGTCCCAAGCGAGAGCGCGATTCCTGAGTAAAATGCGAGGAAGTCTCGGGCGGGAGCGGGGGTCCTGCCTAAATTGTAAGGAAGTCTCAGGCGGGAGCCGTTGTTGTTGTAACCCGGGGGCCAGGAGGCCAGTTTGAGCAGGAAGACTTTCCCTGTCAAAAAAACAAGGTGCGAGCGTCGAGGGGCACACTTTGATGGAGAAAAAACAGTATGCACCGGTGGGCCAGGAGGCCACGAAGTAGGCCACGAAGGGCGACAGCGGGGACACGAAGGGAATGCGTATGGGGCCACGAAGAGCGCGAACGAGCGGGGGCCACGAAGGGCATACGTATACTGGGCCGCAGAGGGCAAGGACGGGGCCACTGAGGACAGCAACGGGGCCACGAAGGGCAGCGAGGGGGCCACGAAGGGCGACAGCGGGGCCACGAAGGGCAGGAAGGGGGCCACGAAGGGCGACAACGGGGCCACGAAGGGCATGCGCATGGGGCCACGACGGGCGCGAACGATCGGGGGCCACGAAGGGCAGATCATGCGGGGCCACAAAAGGAAACGACGGTGGCCACTGAAGGTAGCAACTGGGCCACATAGGACAGTGAGGGGGCCACAAACGGCGACAGCAGGGCCACGAAGGACATGCACATAGGGCCACAACGGGCGCGAACGAACGAGGGCCACGAAGGGCATACGTATACTGGGCCGCGGAGGGCAAGGACGCGACCACTGAGGGCAGCAACGGGGCCACGAAGGGCAGCGAGGGGGCCACGAAGGGCGACAGCGGGGCCACGAAGGGCATGCATATGGGGCCACCACGGGCGCGAACGAGCGGGGGCCACGAAGGGCATACATATATGGGGCCACCACGACGGGCAGCGAGGGGGCCACGAAGGGCTGCAACGGGGCCACGAAGGGCTGCGACGGGGTCACGAAGGGCAGCGAGGGGGCCACGAAGGGCTACAACGTGGCCACGAAACGAAGCGAGGGGGCCACGACGGGCTTCAACGGGGCCACGAAGGGCAGCGAGGGGGCCACGAAGGGCTGCAACGGGGCCACGAAGGGCTGCGAGGGGGCCAAGAGGGGCTGTAACGGGGCCACGAAGGGCAGCAAGGGGGCCACGAAGGGCTGCAACGGGGCCACGAAACAAAACGAGGGGGCCACGAAGGGCTGCAACGTGGCCACGAAGGGCAGCGAGATCCCGATTCTTAGGTAATCTGTGAGGGAGTCCTAAACGTGAGCGCGACTCCTGGGTGCCTGGGTGTCGGGAGCGCGGTGATTAAGTAAATTGCAAGAAATTCCAACGCAAGGACGCTATTTTTCAGTAAATTGTAAGCAAGTCTCCAGCGAGAGCGCGACTCCAGAGCTTCGGGAGAGCGATTCCAGAATAAATTGTAAGGACGTTCCAAGCGAGAGAGCGATTCCTGAATAAAATGCAAAGAAATCTCTGGCAGGAGCGGGGGTCCTGGCTAAATTGTGAGGAATCCTCAGGCGGGAGCCGTTGTTGTTGTAACCCGGGGGCCAACGACACAGTTTGACGCTCAAGAGTTCCCCGATAAAAAACCGGGTGCGAGCCCAGGGAAGGGCACTTCAATCGAGAAGAAACAACGTGCACCGGACGGGGGGGATCGACAATAATTATTCTTCAGAAGTAAGAGTTCAACAGCAACAACAACAACAACAACAACAACAACAACCACCACAACAGCAACAGCAACAGCAACAGCAACAGCAACAGCAACAGCAACAGCAACAACAACAACAACAACAACAACAACAACAACGACAACGACAACGACAACGACACTACCATCATTTCAAGACTGTTCGCTCCTGTCTGATCGCGTGTCATTCAACACAAAAACCCAAACCATCAATACCCGCCTTCTTCGTCTTGGATCGTACCCGCTTGGGGGTATATCGGTCTTGTCTGCCACGCGCATTTAGCGCAACCTCTAAAAGGAAGAGAGAACGGATGGAAGGAAGGAACAACAGAAAGGGAGGAGGATGGAGCACGAGAGAGAGGAGCAGGAGGGGGGCTAGGAGCAGAGCACACGTGGCAGAATCAGACGGACAGATCGGGCGGGTACACCCTAACGGGCGGCGGATCGGGAAGGCGGGCCCAGGTGGCCAGGTCGAGCAGGCGCGTGCGTCAAGCATGGATCGCGAGGAAGTCTCGAGCGACAGTGCGATTCCCAAATAAATCTTCACGAAATCCACAGGGGGAGCGTGGTTCCTGAGTGTCGAGGGTGCGGCGTCGGAATAAAATGCAAGGATGTCCTATGCGAGAGCGCGATTGTTGCATAAATCGTGAGGAAATCCGATGCGAGAGAAAGTTGCTTGAATACTCTGTGAAGAAATACCACGCGGGAGCGATGTTGTTGCTGTAAACGGGGGGCCGGGGGCCCAGTTTGGTGACACCTCATTCCCTTGTAAAAAAAAACTGGTGTGAGCCCCGGGAGAACTTTGAATTGAAACAGTACAACAATTACAGGGCAGGGGGGAGCAGCAATACTTATTCTTCGGAAATGATAACTCAAAACAACAGCAATCTTGTTAAGACTGCTCGCTCCTATCTGCTCACGTGCCAATCAATAAGTATATCCCAAACCCTCGGTACCCGCCCTCGTCGTCTTCGATCGTACCCCCTTGGGGGTAGATCTTTCTTTCCTGCCACGTGCATTTAGTGCAGCCCCCGAATCAGGGGAAGAGAGGAGGGGTTGAATGGGGAGGGGGAAGAATGGAGCACGAGAGAAATTAGCAGGAGGGGGGCAAAACGCAGAAAACACGTGGTAGAATTTATAGCGGGCAGGTCGGGAAGGCGGGCCCAGGCTACCAGGTCGAGCAGGCGGGTTGCTGAAACGTGGTCCTGCATGAATCGCGAGGAAGTCTCGAGCGATAGCGCGATTCCCAAGCAAATCGCGAGAAAGGCGAAAGCGAGAGCGCGACTCCTGAGCACCCTCGAAGTGCCACGCGAGAGCGCGATTCTGACAAAACTTGTGAGGAAGACCCGCGCGAGAGCGCGATTCCTCAATACATTGCGAGGAAGTATCAGGCGGGAGCCGCTGTTATTGTAAACCAGGGACCAACAACACAATTCTGAGACTCCAGACTTTCCCTGACATGAAAAAAGGGTACGAGCCCAGTGAAGAGTACTTCAATTGAAGAAACACATGTGCCCCAGAGGGGGGATCAACAATAATTATTCGTTCGGAATGAGAATTCAATGATTGTAAGACTGGTCGCTCCTATCTGCTCGCGTGCGATTCAACACGTACATCCCAAACCCTCGATACCCGCCCTCCTCCGTCTTGGATCGTACCCCCCTGGGTGGTACATCATTCCTACCTGCCGCGTGTAGTTGGCGCAGCCGTAAAAACAGGGAAGGGAGGGAGGAGGGAAAAGACAAGGGGGAGGGCAAAGGATGGAGCACGAGAGAGAGTAGCAGGAGGAAGGTTGGGAGCAGGAGTACAAGCGGCAGAACCAAACGGGCGGGTCGGGCGGGCGGACCCTAACGGGCAGGTCGGGCGGGCGGGCCCAGACGGCCGGGTCGAGCAGGCGGGTCGCTGACGCATCAATCAAACATGAATCGCAATGAAGTTTCGAGAGATACCGCGATTCCAAACTAAATCGTGAGGAAATCCCGAGCGAGAGCAGGATTCCTTAATCTTGGGCGCACGGCGCCGAAATGAATTATGAGGAAATACCATACGAGAGCGCGATTCCTGCATAAAACCTGACGAAACCTCGCGCGAGAGCACGATTTGAAATAAGCTGTGAGGAAATATCAGGCGAGAGCCTGTGTTGTTGTAAACCGGGGGCCATCAACAGATTTTAGGACCAAGACTTACTCTGATAAAAAAGTGAGCCCCGGGAGGAGCACTTCAATCGAAAAATAAAATGTGCACCAGGCAGGGGGGATCAACAATAGTTATTCTTTAGAAATGAGGATCCATTCGTTTCAACACTGTTCGTCCTTTTCTACTTGAGCGTCAGTCAACATGTTTATCACAAACCATCGATGCCCGCCCTCGTCGTCTTCGATCGTGCCCCCTTTGGTGGAATGTTTTCACCACCTGCCACGTGTAGTTGACGCGGCCCCTCAAACAGGGCAAACGAGGAGGGAAGGGACAAGGGGGAGAGAGAAGGATGGATTGGCGGCGCGCCAGAGAGGGCAGGGGAAGGGGGGAAGATTCTTAGCAGGAGGCTGCTTCTTGGAAAGCGCCGCCGTGACATCTCTAGATGAGGCCCGCTGCCGTCCAAGAAGCGAGGGTACTTCCAAGAAGCCTTCTCCCTCCTCCTCCTCCTCCTCCTCCTCCTCCTCCTCCTCCTCCTCCTCCTTATCGCCCTCTGCGCACGGCCGAGTGGAGCACGACAGTGATTAGCGGGAAGGGGGTTGGGTTAGGTCGGGCATGTCCTGTAGAGGGACAGGCCCGCCTTAACCCCAGTCCCTACAGTCAGTCCGTATCAGAAGGATGCGCGGTAAGATGACAGGTGACTTGGGGGCCCACGTGAACGTTTTTTTCGAACGAGGTTGGCAAGCAAAAGTCGCCAAGTTTGGGGTTAAGCGTCAAGGATGCAAGGGTACCCTCGCCTCACTGTGCGGGTTGACTGTACTGCCCCCTATCGCCGCCTAATCCCACCAGCCCTTTAGGGCGTCGGTGGTTTAACGAGTTTCCTCTTCCACCCCTCCTTCTTCCCCTTCGGGGAGGGGTTTACCCCTCCCCCTACCCCCTCCCCACTGACCTGGACAGGGGGGGCCGCGATCGGTCAGAGCGTCCAAGATCGACCCCTGGGAGGGCTAAAATTCGACACCCCTCACGAGGATCGTGGCTCCTGAGGGGGGGGCTGAAATTTAGGAACCCCCCTTCGTTGATCGATCTCCTCCAAGATGGCTCCGAGAGACGTCTTGGACCCCCTCTTGGGCCCTGCGCGCGGGCGGGCGGAGCGCCGCCCGCCCGCCCGCAAGGCCCAAGAGCCCACCAAAACGTTCGAAGATACTTCCAAGACGCCACCAGGGAAGAGGAAGATGAGGAGGAAGAGGAGGAGGAGGAGCAGGAGGTGAGGGAGGAGGAGGAGAAGAGGAGGAGGAGAAGGCGGAGGAGGAGGAAGAGGGGGAGGAGAACAGCTGCCGATCATCGGCGCTCTTCGTTCGAGCGCCTGGTGTAGGATGGGCTGGTGGGGATACGCGAAGCGTCAAGAATTTCTTCGGGCCATACGTCGGTCCCTCTGGCGGCCCTTCGGGACGGATCCTAGCACCCCCCGAAAGGCCGATCCTGGCACCCCCCGAAAAGCCCTCGCGAGGCACAGCTCGCGGAGAGCACTCCGAGGCCAGAAGAACTCCAAAAACCGACGGAACCTTCCTCCAAAGAGCCACGAATACGGACGTCCTACTCAGATATCCGGCGTCGTGATTTTCTCGTAACGAGAACTCCCTGAGGTCTAGCCCTCTTCCCTACTCGCTCTTTCAGCCTGGGCAGTTTTCCGACGGCCCCTGGGGCCCGGTGAGGGCCCCAGGAAACCGAAAACTGCCAAAAAACCCGTTGCCATTCCTTCGCAGCGGAAGGACCCCGAGATCCGACGGCGCGGAAAACATCCGGCAACGAGTCACGGCTGGCGCCCTGGACACCATCCTTCTGCACACTGTTTCGAGGCGGATCGATGTGCGAGGGCCCCGGGGCCCGAGACCTGGCGAAAACGCCCGGCTCAAAGAAGGAGGCGCCGGGATCTCAGGGCAGTCTCCCCTCTTGGACCAGGTGGCCACATCCGAGCCCTACCCCCACCGACTATCGATTCCCCTGAATCTATGGAAGGCGGGGCCACGGTTCGGAGTTCGCCATGTGTTCGACGAGTTCCGAACCCGACCACGCCGCCCACCGAGTTGCCTGACTCGCTGATTGGCGAGGGTAGGGTTCGGATTTCGCCGCTGATTGTTGAACGCCTCCGGTTGGACGCCGCCGACTGGCAAAGGGGGACACATCGATCTTGAATCGGCGATACGTCGCCAATAGATCGGCGATAGGCCCCCGATAGTGAATCCGCACGTTCCTGGGCAGGCTAGTGCTATCGGGTCCCCATCGGCGATCAATGGACGAGTGGGGGTCGATGCATCCCCTCCAATGCCCATCCAACCCAATGTTGCCTCCGAGTGCAATCAAAACTGATAGTAAGGATGCACGGTCAGGATGCAAGCCCCTTGGACGCGCACGTCGAAGCTCTGCGAGAGTGGCTCGCTGTCGAAAAGGGTCAAGGGCGTATCGACGAGGCAATGATGCCAGGGTACCCTTGGAAAGGTTGCCCATCCTTAAATAGAAGAAGAAAGAAAACATCATAAAGATAAACTGTTGGCGCTCCGCGCGGATTCCTTGGATCTGCGCTGGACCCCCTCCCCGGCGCGCGGAGCGCGCCAGGGACGGCGTCAGAGGCGCCGCCGGAGGGGCCCAGCGCGGATCCAAAAAATCCGCGCGGAGCGCCAAAAAGTTTATGTTTATGGCGTTTCTTCTTCGCCGAGGGGTACCCTTGGAAAGGTTATCCATCCTTATGCACGTGTCGACTGTAGTCCTCACCACCCTCGTGGACGCCGCCGAGCTGGGCAGAGCTAGGTCGGGCATGTCCTCCCACAGGCACATTTTGGAAGACGAATGAATAGTTGGTCAAAGAAAACTCAAAAGCAAAGTCGAAGAATAATACAAAACAAATCGTCAACTGGCTACTTTTTGACTATCCTTAGGTCGGGCGTGTCCCCCTACAGGGAGATGTTGGACGATTTGGTGTTCAAAAAACAAAAAACTATAATCAAAAGATGCCCAAAAATATTCAAAACATCGACACGTGATTATTTGTTTGACTATGTCTGAATATTCATCCT
>CAUYUJ010021406.1:47500-78456 GCA_963575745.1 Prorocentrum cordatum
TCCGGCCGCGCTGTCGGGCTCCGCGGCTCCGCGGGGGGGGGGCCCTCGCGCCCCGGATGCGCGGCAGAGAGCGACCCTGGAGAGGATGAGAGTCGGGCGCGCCGAAGAGGCGGGGGCCTCCTCCTCCTCCTCCTCCCTCCTCTCCTCCTCCTCCTCCTCCTCCTCCTCCTCCTCCTCCTCCCCCTCCTCCTCCTCCTCCTCCCCCATGTTCCCCCTGTTCCCCCTGTTCCCCCTCCTCCCTCCTCCCTCCTCCCTCCTCCCGAAGGGGAACGGGGGTGGGGGGAGCAGCGCGTCGCGGCCCGAGGCGCGCTTTTTCGCGGACGAGGGGCTTCGCCGGGGGACGTGCTGAGGAGAGGGGGGGGAGGCCAGGAGATCCAGGAGAAGAGGGGGCAGTGCGTCGTGGCCCCAGGCGCGCTTTCGCGGACGAGGGGTTTCGCCAGGGGACGTGCTGAGGAGAAGGGGGGGGGCCAGGAGATCCGGGAGGATGCGGTCGTGGCCCTGGCCATGACATCCACACACCCGCAGTCCTCACCATCCCGAGTCGAGGGACGCAGGAGGACACGCCAACACGATGCGTCCTCCTCCAAGGCGCACGTCCGAACCGACCACAAAGAACACAACCACCTTGTAGTAATGATCGTTTCCCGAGTGGTACGGTCAGAAAGCGCCCGCCACGAAGCATACACTACATTGCTTCTCGGCGCGCGCGCCGTCCCGTGGGGGGGGGGGGGGGGGCGACGCACACGTAGCAGTAGTGTGCTGGGGTGACGCCGACTGTCGGCCACAGTAGGGGCCCGACCACAGAGAAACCTTCCACAAGAAACCCGACCGTGAGACCCCCGCGGACGTCCATGGGTCTTTGGTGTGGGAACGTCACGCTCTTCGTGGCAGAACCCTCGAAACCCAAGAAACCCTGGGCACCCTGGAGGCAAGCAGAGTGTTCCTTGGCATGGGCCTCCACTGCATGTTTGGCATGTTGGGGTGACGCCGATGGTCGGCGACGCGCAGTAGGAGTGACCCTAGGAGAGGGCGACTTTGAAGGGGCCCTGGGACACACAAATAAATTGACGGAGATAACAGGATGCCCCACATTCTCCCACATGCTCTGGGTTTTTTGTCTCCCCCCCACTTCCAACATGTTCCCAGATTTTCTGGGGCATCGACGATTCCTTGTGTCTGTGTGTTTTTTGTTACCCCCCCCGGGTAACTTTTTGCTGGCGCGCGGCTCGCCCATGGATCCCCCTGCAGGCGCTGCGCGACAGAGCGGCCTGCGTGTGCTCCGGTCTGCCCCCTTGGTCGTTTTCCCCGCGCCCCCCGGAAGCCTCGGTGGCAACTCATGGGCGGGGCCTGTCCCCCTGCAGGGGGATTTGGGGCGAGAACTGAAAACTAGTCCAAGAAGTCCACCCAAAAAGCTCAAAAATACTCAAGATCGTCCCCAGACCATTTTTACTGCTTTTGATTTTTCCTCCTGTAGAGGGACAGGCCCGACTTAAGGCAACTCATGGAAGCCTCACGTACCATCGTGTCGGCTGCTGCGAATCGACGCCGATAGACGCCAAATCGACGCCGGATCGACGCTAGATCGACGCTAACCGACGCTAAGTCGGCGCTGTCTCGTCGACCCGCAGACGCTCATCGACGCCAATCGACGCGAAAGACGGAACTGAGAGGGCACACAAGGCTCCCGTGGTTCGTCACCGCAGAGAGCCACGCACCAGATGTCACCCTGGCGAAGGGTCACTCCTGCGTGCAGCAGCTTCGGGGATGGACAGACCCCCCTTTAGTAAAACGTGGTTTAGTGAAAACGACCTGAGGCCCAAACCTGGCGGGCGCAAGCCTGGAAAATAACGGCCACGGCGCCCTCTCGAGAACCGAAAACAGACAATTCACTAATCGACGTGTCACTGTTGGGGGTTCTGTCCACCCCCGACAGCTCTTGGGCTCTCCCGCCAGGCCCACATCCCAGAAGGCTCCGCCCCTGCTTCCCCCCCAAACGTCCCTCCCTGGCCCGCTCTTCGAAGCGGACCCGGCCGTGGCGACGAGAGCCCTCCGGAAGGCCCACGGTGGGCGCAGAGAGTGGGCCCCGCCGTGGGAGCAGGAAGCCCCTCCTGGACGCCCTCGGGGGAAAGCCGGCCCCGGGGAGGAAGGCTCGGGGCCCCCCAGGGGCCCGAGCTCCGTTCGCCGGTGGTCGGGGACGAGATGCTGCCGGCGGCGCTGGCCACCGACCCCACACGCTGCCGTGGCCTGGCGGCCCGCATGCTGGAGGTGAGTGTCGCGTTTGCACGCCTCCTCGCCGCTTCGCACCCTGACTTTACGCGTCGCGATTGCACGTCTGGGATGGAGGGTTTGGAGACCTCCCGCATGGGGTCCGAGTAGATGGGGTCGGAAGATCGCGCCACATCGGCGACGCATCGCCGATGCATCGGGCGATGCATCGGTGTCGTCGGCACGGAGAAGATCGGGCTCCACATCGAGCCGCACGATGCATCGGCGATGCGGCGCGATCCTCCGACCCCATCTGCTCGGACCCAACACGGGAGGCATGGAGACAAGGGCGCCTGAATTCCCGCTTCGCGCTGCGCGAAGCGCGGAGAAGCGTGAATGACTTCGCGCCCTCGCGCCACCCCCAGGGGAGGAGGAGGAGGAGGAGGAGGAGGAGGAGGAGGAGGAGGAGGAGGAGGAGGAGGAGGAGGAGGAGGAGGTGGAGGCGGGGGGGGAGGAGAGAGGAGGAGGGAGAGGAGGAGGAGGAGGAGGAGGGAGGAGGGAGGGGGAGGAGGAGGTGGAGGCGAAGGGGGAGGCGGAGGAGGAGGTCCCCATTACGGAGGCCTGGAGGGCTGTTCCGGCGGGACGGCAAAAAGAAGTGGCACGTCGGGCTACGAGTGGGGCTGGGGAAAAAACCGTGGGCGTGGGGGCAAGCCGCCGCGCTCGGCCCGCTCCCCCTTGGAGAGGGGGGAGGAGGGGGAGGGGGAGGAGGAGGAGGAGGAGGAGGAGGAGGAGGAGGAGGAGGAGGAGGAAGAGGAGGAGGAGAAGGAGAAGGAGGAGGAGGAGGAGGAGGAGGACGGATGACCATTGTAACCCAAGACTCATCAACGATGCTTCAATAAATCCGTTCTCCAAGTTCCATATTCCTAGGACTCCAAAAAGATAAGTATGCGGGAAGGGCCCCATGGGAAGACGACCGTCTGAGAATCCTCAATCATGCCAACACGCTTCTCCAAGGACTTCGGCGCCGCGAATCAACGCTACTGTCGGGTCCTGACAAGCCTAACTCGTCCCAGAACATCATTCCTGGGATTTCACCACCGCGAATCCACGCGACTGCTGCGTCCTGGCAATCCTTCATCGAGCCAGGACACCATACCCGGGAAACTGCTGCAAACATTCAAGACGAATGCGCACGGCGCTGCAGCGAGAGCCACACGTCGAAAAGGAGCCGCCCTCGGTCAGAAAAACGGCTGCAAAATTTCAAAACGAATCTGCGCGGCGCTGAAGCGAGAGCCTCGTTTTGAAAACCGCCCGCCCGCTGGTCGATCGACCCGTGAAACCTCTGCGAGCTTGTAAGACGAGTGTGCGCGGCGCTGAAGCGAGAGCCGCATCTTGAAAACGGCCTGCCCTCCATCCGTGAAATTGCTGCAAATCTCAACCTTCAGGACCATAAATGGTGCGGAAACTTCGGGCGAAACGCCCGGCCCGCCCTACCAGCACGTCTGGGGGTGCAACAGGGAGGAGTAGCTATGTAAGGGAATGGGACGGAGGAGCCGGGAGCCAGGAGCCAGGAGCCAGGAGCCAGGAGCGAGGAGGAGGAGCGAGGAGGAGCGAGGAGGAAGGTCGTGTCCATCACAGTTCTCGTCATCAACACAACGATCACCATCGCCCCCATCCTCAGATCGAAGATCGTCCTGTGCATCATCGTCACAAACCGGTCTTGGCTCTGGGGCAGTGCAGCCACCGTGCTGCCGGCAGAAAGACGGAACAAGGCACGAACGGGATGTTTTGGCCATCGGCGAGCCTCGGCCACGACCAGGTTCCCCGACCTAGCTGCAAAGAACGACCCCGGGAACCCGAGCCCATCCCGAACCCGCAGTGGTCTTCCTGTCGGCGTCTTGAGTGTCTGCCACGTCGTCATGCGTCGGTGTTGACCCTGGGGCAGCACCATGTCATGTGTGGCACACTGCCTCCCCAGCCGGAGCCGTCGGCATCACCACCACCAAGCCTGCACGGCACCTCTTGTCTGCACCGCGTCGGCCCTCCCCTAGGGCGCTTCGGCACATGGCCACTCCCAGGCGACGTGTATGATGGCGTCTGCGCCGAAATGCTCAGCGCCCACCTCAGGGCGCCAGCTTCTCTCTTGCCCATTCTCCCCTCTTCATCCTTGACCACCTTGTCTTCGTCATCCTTCTCATCACCCTCACCGTACACCCCCTCAACGTACACCCCCTCATCATGATTGTCATCGCCATCGTCCTCCTCATGCCCCTTGTCATCATGAGCAGCACTATCAACTATAACAGTCAATCTTGTATCTGGTGTCGTACACAGGTGTCAGTATCGCTCTGAGTTTCCAGAATCACTGGGTCGAGATAACGCATGCCACCTTCCATCGGCATCATCACCATCATTCTCCTCAACCGAAACTCATAGAACAACCCATCGCTGACATAAAAAAGTGGAACGAAACAAACACATAAAGGAAACGGATTACTAGACATCTCGAAGGTCCAGAGACGTCACATAGCAACTGTACAACCGCAAACCAACCGACCCGACAACGAAACCCGAACTGCCCGAATCCGACAGACGGCAGGCGGCCTAGAAGGGCGCGGCGACGTCGCAACGACACAACAACCGACCGAACCGATATGACCGAACGCACTCGACTGCGACGCCGCCCATTCGACCGAACGGCGGACCCTCGGAGCCGGCTCCACGCGGAACCAGCTGAACATCGATCGGAAGCGATTGCAAGCTGTACCCAACCCCATCGCCAATCTGACCCGACATGCGCGAAGCCGGGGTCGAGCGAACTCCGGCAACAGAAGAAGAAAAAGAAACACGTTAACGCATACTTTTGGCGCTCCGCGCGGATTTCTTGGATCCGCACTGGGCTCCCCTGGCGCGCGCAGCGCGCCAGGGGCGGCGCCCCAGGCGCCGCCAGGGGGAGCCCGCGCGGATCCAAAAAATCCGCGCGGAGCGCCAAAAGCGCATGTTTATGGCGTTTGTTCTTCGGGATCAAGAAGCGGCGACGGAGCGGACATGGAGCGCCACAGAAGCTGTGGCGGCGCGGCGCGGAGAGGCGGAGTGGCGCCGAGGCAGCGCAGAGAAGACCGGGAGGAGAGAGGGAGGGGGCCTGGAGGGAGAAGGGCGGCCATAGGGAGAAGAGCAGAAGCAGTTCGATTGCATGCGTATTGCGATGCCGTGGGGCGAGGAGGGATGCGAAGTGGGAGAGTGAGGGCGACGGCGACGACGAGGAGAACAGGACAGAGGGGGGACTGGGCAGAAGAGGAGGACAAAGATGAGGAAGATCAAGATGAGGACGACGTGGATGATCTTACCAATAGGACGTAAATGCGACGCAGGCTGGGCAGTTTTACACGCAGCCTTCCGAGCCGTGACGTGACAACGACGATCGCTCTCTCAAAAATCAGTGCCTGCGGACGTTCGCAAGGGAAACGTACGACGCCCAGCAAACTTCACACAACTGATAAAGCGGGTGGTCGCCCTAAGTATGGTGAGCCCAGTGCAGCACTCGGCCACCGCAAACCACACGTTAGTTGGGGGGCGCAATGGGCACCCATGCCGCTCGGGGCGCGCCAAGGGTCCACGGGCACTCGGGCGCCGGACAAGAATCCACCAGCGAATCAGGCATCTGGCCTCCTCCTGCCGCTCACGTAGAGGAACAAACTGTAAGGGCGCCCGGGGACACACAAGTGAATACACACAGATCCCAAGAGTCCCCATCTTTTCCCAGCCTTTCTGGGTTTTCGTCTTCCCCCCCACTTTCCATACTTTCCTATATTTTCCGGGGGATCGACGATGAATTGTCCCCGCCTGACCAACACCTACATGAAAAAAGACTCTGGAAGGACCGGGAGCGGTGCTGGACCCCTTCCCCTGGCGCGCGGAGGGAACCGGGAGCGGTGCCGGAGGCGCCGCCACCAGGGAGATCCAGCGCCGACCCCAGAAATCCGCGCTTGCCTCCGAGAGCTTCTGCTTCTGCTGATCTTTGATCTCCAGTCAAGCGGCATCAGTTCAGGAGGGGAAAAACCACACAGACATAATTAATCGTCGATTCCCCGGAAAATAGAGGAAGTGGGGGGAAGACGAAGACCAGGAAGGTATGGGAAGAGATGGGGAATCCTGGGATCTGTGTGTATTCATAAGTGGGTGCCCCTGGGCGCCCTTGCGATCTTCAGTCGAGTGCCGTCAGTGCGCGGCACGCGCTACCGTGGCCTGAGCACGAGGAGAGGCACCCGCTGGGAGGCATGCGATTCTTGCGAGGCGTGCTCGGTCCGCCCCGCTCGCGCGGACCCGCTCCGGGGAGGGCGGCCCGCGCTCGGGCGCCCTCCCGGAGGAGGAGGATGCTGCGGGGGCGCGCGCAGCCCCCGCCCCCGGCACCCTCGCATTGAGCAAAAAAAAAGCACGGCGGGCAAATCTTGGCGACTTTGAGCATCGTTTCACCGAGGCCAGCCCCACGTGGCGATTCGCGCCGGCGCCGACTGGGAATCATAGCTGACCAGCCAGTCTCGAACATTCCCAGGCGGCAGCGGCACGAATCACGGCGTGACCCGCTCCCTCCCCCCTCCCCCCCCCCTTGTCACGCCCGCTATCGCCAGAGAATAAAAACGGTCCCAAGATGACGCAAAGAGCCACGCGCAGTCGGCGAGCCCTGAAGGCCATGCACGCGACTCTCAACATCTGCTGGGGGCTGGTTGGCGGCGGCGCGCACAAGGGGGTAGGGGGGAGGGGGAAGGCTTCTTCGGAGGATGGCTGCTTCTTAGAAGGCGCGGGCCTCGAACCTATAGATAAGGCCCGCGCCTTCTGGGAAGCAGGGGCGCGCCCGAAAGGAGCCCTTCCGCCCCCCCCCCCACCGCCCTCTGCCCGTGGCCGAGCTGGGGTGGCGTACAAGCGCCACGCGCAGTCCGCGAGCCTGGCAGGCCGCGCGCGCGACTCTCGACACACGCGGCTCGCGCGCGGGCGCTTCACGGCCGACCGCGCTGGCGATTTCTGCTCGGAGGCCGTCCGAGCGGCCACCCCGCCGCCCGGCCGCTGTAGGGGCGTGCCGCAGGCGCACGGTGCAGGGAGCCTGCGCCGGAGGCCCGGCTCAGTACAGGCAGGGGGTGCAGCTCTGCATCGGGCCCGGGGGGGGCAGGCGAAGGGCGACGCCAGAGGAGGAGACCGCTGCATGAGCATGCACTCTCGGAGCTCCGCGCGGAACTTTTGGATCTGCGCTGATCCCCCCTCCGTGGCGCGCGAACGCGCGCCACGGTCGGCGTCAGAGGCGCGTCCAGGGGGCCCAGCGCAGATCCAAGGAATCCGCGCAGAGCTCCGAAAGTGTATCATTATGCAACTGTTTCCCCTTCGGGATGTTCTCCTCGAACCCCTGCACACATGCCGCGATTACCTCCAACGAACTTGCCTGGCATGCCAGCACTGGGCATTTCCTGGTTGCTGGTAGACGGCCTCCGCGGCCGCGGGCTCCCTGAAGTTCACGAAGGCGATGGACCTGTTCTTCACCTTTTTCGTGGCATCCAGAGGTATGTTAACCAAGTCGTAGGAGTCCTTGAAACGTTGAGAACGCGGGCCAACTCCTTCGGCCAGAGTGCCAGATCCAGGTTCTTGAGCCTCACGGTGGTGACGCCGCTCAGGCCACCACCTGGGAGGACGCAAACCATACACCGGCTGCGCCGAATCTGGCCAGGCCTACGGTGGGCCAAAGATCGGTGTACGCGCCGTCCTGGCTTGGCCCGGAAGTTGCGTAGGAAACAGGGTCGAGCCCCCAAATGATACTGGGATCAGTCTCCCCCGCACGAACCTCCGACACCTGGCAGAAACGCAAGGTTTAGCTCGGGCGTGTCCCCCTACAGGCGGATTTGGGGCGAACAAAAAAAATACTCAGAAAATACTCCCAAAATGTGCCCCCCCCCCCTGTAAAGGGACAGGCCCGACTTAACACAAGGTGAGAAAACTTGGCCACGCCAGGATCTCGGGGTGCGCCTGCGCCGCGGCGGCGGGCGCGCCCGCCGCGCAGGGCGGCGTCCTCTTTGAGCAGGGACCGACCGTCCTGGCATTCCGACAGGCTCACGACGACATGCTTTCAGAACAAAAGAATTCAAGGGGCCCAAGGACACACACATAAATACAATCAGATCCCAGGATGTTCCATATTTACCCATCTGGTCTGGGTGTTTGTCTTCCCTCACTTCCCATATTTTCTATATTTTCCTGGGAGTCGACGATTACTTGTGTCTGTGTGTTTCTTTCCCTCCTGAGACATGTCTTCAGAAGAAAACAATGTCCCAAGAACAGTAGCACGGTTCCTAGGACGTAAAAGACCGAGTGGCTAAAACAGGGCGGCCTCGGCCAGATAAGTTCAAAGTTCAGAAATCCAAATGCGACGTCATGCTTTTTCCATGATGTCGACCCCGAGAATTCTCGGCCCATTCCCCTGGACCGGCTTCTCATCCCGAGTCACTGTCTGACAGCCCCGAGGCCCCAAAAGGGCCCCCTGAGGCCGAATACGGCGCAGAACCTCCCGTCATGACGCTGTCCGGACCCGAGGGGGTCCGGGAAGCTCGTATAGCACATTCTTCGGTGGGCTACAGGCAGGTCGGGACGTTTCGCCACTGCTTGACCTCTGCCGCCAGCCGCCGGGGGGCCCCGAAAGGAGCGCGCGCCGCGGCCCGCCGCGCCCCGACGCGCCCCGCGTCCGCCAGGACCCGCCAGACCAGGGGGGGAAGGAGGAGGAGGAGGAGGAGGAAGAGGAGGAAGAGACGGAGGAGGAGAAGGAGGAGGAGGAGGAGGAGGAGGCGGAGGAGGCGGAGGAGAGGAGGAGGAGGAGGAGGATGAGGAGGAGGAGGAGAAAGGAGGAGGAGGAGGAGGGGAGGAAGGAGGAGGAGGCGACGGGAGGAGGAAAGGAGGAGGAGGAGGAGGAGAAGGAGGAGGAGGATGCGGAGGAGGAGGAGGCGGAGGAGGAGGCGGAGGAGGAGGGGGAGGGGGAGGGGGAGGAGGGGCAAGAGGAGGAGGAGGAGGAGGAGGAGGAGGAGGAGGTGGAGGAAGAGGAGGAGCTGGCCTGTGCGCGGCCGGCGGGGCCGCCTCGCTCGGGCGCCCCCTGGGGATCCGCCGCGGCCAGCGCCCCCGCCGCGCAGGGCGGCACCCAGGCGGCCCCCAGCACAGAAGCGCGCCCAAGCGTCGGCGGCCTGGCTGGCCTCGGTCGGCACGCGGGCGGCGTCAGCGCGATCGGCACGGCCGTCAGCGGACGGCCTCGGGGACCACGGCGGCGCGGCCATCGCGGCTCAGCGACACATTTGGCAACCGCCGAGCTGAGCGCGCGCGCGCCATGCTGGCGCGCGCTGTGGCAAGGCGGCAGCCACGGGGCGCCGGCGGCGGCCGCAGCGAGGACAAGAGGCTGCGGGACCATCGGTCACGGGCGTGACAACGAAACAAAAACGCGGTGGTTGTTTTTGTTGTACGCTTGCTCTGGCTTCGGACGCACACAGTAGGTACGTAGAAAAGTACGTAGCATCCCGCAGTTGCGGAGAAGAGTCAGGGGGTGGCGGGGTCGTCGGCAGCCTGTGAGGCTCTGAAGAAGCCCGCCGCAGGTGCTCCATGTTTAGAGCACGTTGCACAACGAGCCCGCCGTGGGTGCCAATTCGTCAAAGCAGTGCGGGCGGGTCTCGGGTGGGGCGCGGAGAGGGGGGGGGGCCGCCGGTGGCTCGCAGAGTAGGTCGCGGGGCGGGTCGCGGGTCGCTCCTGGGGCGGGTCGCGGGTGGGACGACGACAACTCATAAGCAGAACCCGCGCCGCGGAACTCCACTTCGGCCACGCACCCAGGGACATGGAATGACCGTTCGGGCCCCTCACTCTGACGATGCCCAGCAACAAGTGGTGTCCAACACCAGCACCAATAGCGTCCGCTGTTGGGCAGGCGGCTTTCAGTCTCAAACGGGCAACGCCCACGGTGGCCAGCGACTCCGGTCCAAAATTGGCAAGAGCTGCTGTCGGTCTTCGTACCCCTCCTCTCCGTATCTACTTCGGTCGGACCAATCTCTAGCATGTGGAAGCCGTTCCCCGGCCCTGGGAGCCGACTCCAGGTGGACAGCGGGCCCTGGGGAAGGATACCCGATACCCCGGGCCACGAACAAATGGCGACGTCGGAGGA
The DNA here is from genome assembly GCA_963575745.1 of Prorocentrum cordatum. Lineage (NCBI taxonomy): Eukaryota > Dinophyceae > Prorocentrales > Prorocentraceae > Prorocentrum > Prorocentrum cordatum. Next base: position 57,879 of record CAUYUJ010021406.1, read on the forward strand.
GAGGGAGGCTCCACACCTCTGGCGGCTTTGACTTGTTCCACTGCCCTCTGAGGGGGCCGTTTCAGTCAAACAAAGATCCTCGATGAAACAGTACTCGGGGAAGCTCTGCGGCCAACGAATCCATACAAAAAACGAAGTCGAAGCCTTGAACTTTCCCGCCCCCCGCCCTCTTTCTCCTCCTCTTACATCCGTTTCCCTCCTCCCTCCTCTCGGTCAATCACCTTCAGGCCGACGGCGGCGGCAAAATCTGTTAATCACTCTTCTTCCCCAGTGTGGTCAGGCAGCCTCCTGGCCCGTGGGGGGGAGAAGAGGGATGGAGAAGGAATTACGATAGAACGTAGGCCAGAAGAACATCACTCAAGAACATGAGACCCTCACTCGGCCAAAACACCCCATGCTGGAGGCGCCAGTGTATCAAGGATAGCGCCCCGCGGCAGGGCACCCCCCCGCTTTCTTGCCATCGCTCGGACGTCCATTCCCTGTGCACTCTTTGCGATATCCTGCGTTCTTTTTCAGCCGCGAGATTATCCAAGATGCTTCCCATTGGTCCTCGCCCAGACTTACAAAAAAACGCACACGTCCGAGCGATGCCAAGTGTCCCTACAGTAGGAACCCGACCACAAGACACCTTCCACAAGAAACCCAACCCTGGACCCCCTGGACGTCCCTTGATTTTTGGTGTAGGAGCGTCACGCCTTCCATACCAGAATCATCGAAGCCCAAGAAACCTAGGGCACCCTGGAAGCGAGCATGGTGTTTCTTGGCATGGGTCTCCACTCTACCGCTACTCCCCCGACCTCTCCCGGGGTGCGCTCTGGCCAGGATGCCGAGGCGAATCCGCCTGCGGCGACGAGGGCCTCCCAGGAGGCCAAAAAAAATGGGAAGACGAGGCAGGGGTGGCAGTACGGATACTCCGGATTCCATGAGAAAGTCGGGGGGGGTCACATTTGGGGGGGGTCTGATTTGAGCTGTCTTGGAGGGATCGGGGAGGTCTGGGCAAAGGGCCGCCCTTTCATGGATGGTCTGGGAGGGTCTAAAGCTTCTCGTCTGGGAGGGTTGCGGCCCCCTCCCTTTTATTACGAAATCTGGAGTAGTAACTTTTCCTCCTCCGAGTTGGAGGTGCTGGCACGGGTCTCCTACGCTTCCGCCCGACGCCAGTGGAGTGGCACGCGGTGCAAGCCCAAAAAACCCAGGGCACCCTGGAGGCAAGCAGGGTGTTTCTTGGCGTGGGTCTCCACTGTATCCCCCACGCTTCCGTCCGACGCGAATGAAGTGGCACGCGCGGTGCGGGCTGGAGGGCTCCCTGCCCTGCCGGGACGGTTCACCGTGGCGCCTTTGGCCAGGCAGCGGCAGGAAAAGCAGCACGAACAGGAGCAGCGGCGGCGGCAGGAGGAGCTCCTCCTCCTGCTCCACCTCCTCCTCCTCCTCCTCCTCCTCCTCCTCCTCCTGCTCCTCCTCCTCTGCAACCACCACCAGATCACCATCATCATCATCATCATCATCATCATCATCATCATCATCATCATCATCATCATCATCATCATCATCATCATCATCATCATCATCATCAGCATCATCATCATCATCATCATCATCATCATCATCATCATCATCATCATCATCATCATCATCATTCACATCATCATCATCATCATCATCATCATCATCATCATCATCATCATCATCATCATCATCATCATCATCATCATCATCATCATCATCATCATCATCATCATCATCATCATCATCATCATCATCATCATCATCATCATCATCATCAGCATCATCATCAGCTTATTCATCATCATCGTCATCAGCATCAGCATCAGCATCAGCATCATCATCATCAGCAGCATCATCAGCCTCAGCATCATCATCCTCATCATCAACAGCAGCATCATCATCCGTAGCAGCATCATCTTCACCATCATCATCATCATCATCATCATCAGCATCATCACCATCATCATCATCATCATCATCATCAGCAGCAGCAGCAGCAGCAGCATCATCTGCATCATCAGCAGCAGCATCAGCATAAGCTTCAACCTCATCCTCATCATCAGCAGCATCGTCATCATGTTCCTCATCCTCATCATCACAACCATCATCAGCATCATCATCAACGCTACCATCATAGACAAGAACAACACCACCACCCCCACCATCACCATCACCACCACCACCATCATCATCATCATCATCATCAGAAGAATCAGCATCATCATCAGCATTATCAACAGCAACAGCATCAGAATATCCCTTCCCATCATCAACAACACCAACATCATAATCTCACCACCACCGACATTATCACTACCACAATTACCATCACCATCACCATCATCATCAGAATCATCATCAGCAGCAGCAGCATCGGCAGCATCAACAACAGCAGCAGCAGCACCCTCCTCCTCCTCTTCATCATCATCATCATCATCATCAGCATCACCACCACCATCATCACCACCACCACCAGCATCAGCATCAGCATCAGCATCAGCATCAGCATCAGCATCAGCATCAGCATCATCATCAGAATCAGCATCATCAGCATCATCATCATCATCGCCCCTTCCCCACGCTCCTCCACATAGAAGACGGAAGGATCAGACAGTCTGCCCAAAGCGCTGTCCTCGTCCACGCTGCTGCTCCCGAAGGTAGAGTCCCCCAGGATGAAGACCTCGCGTGGTGCTCGCAGCGGGGGGGGTCGTCACCCACGGCCTCGGCCTCTGCCTGCGCCTCCGCCATCATGCACCCCCAGCCCCCTGCCACACCCTCACCAGTTTCACACGTGTCTCCAAGCCATCCTCTTCCTGTTGCGTCTCCTCCTCTCCGTTGCCCTGTTCCCCCTCTCCCCATGTATCCCCCTCCTCATCCTCCGCATCATCCACCACATCTTCCTCCTGATTCCAACCAGGAGGTATGATCTACCTGGACGTCGTCTTCGGAATTGCCGTTATAGTCAGCCTTGCCATCGCAGACGACCTATGTTGCTAATTTGGTGCGCAAACACCGGATATGAGCCCCATGGTGGTCATCATCAACATCATCATCAGAAGCAACAGCCACATCAACAGCAGCACTCACATCACCAGAATCAGAATCCATGTCATCAACACCACCGTCGGCGGCAACATCATCATCGTCGTCAGCACCATCATGGTCATTATCCTCATCATCCGCATGACCGTCATCATCACCATAATGACCCGCATCAGCACCATCCCCACAATCACCATCATCATCATCATCATCATCAGCAGCATCATCAGCATCACCACCATCATCATCATCAGCATCATCACCGCCACCGTCAGCAGCATCTTCATCGTCGTCACCACCATCATGACCCATAGTATCAACATGACCGCCATCATCAACATCACCACCGTCATCACCAGCGTTATCATAGTCACCACCGTCGGCGGCATCATCATCATCATCATCACCGTCACCATGACCATCCTGATCAGCATCCTCATCATCAGCATCACCATCAGCAACATCATCATCACCACTACGAACATCATCCCAAGCATCACCATCATAATCCTCAGCATCCCCATCATCGTGGCGTCCCTTTCACGTCAGACGCGCGCCGAAACGTCGTTGGTGCGCGTTGGCGCCAGGCTCACTCGCCCTGGCAGGGACCCCGATGCCCATGGGTCCTACGACAGGTTAGCACGCACCTTCATCAGCTTTCCATACAGACCTGTTCACGCGCCCGCTGCGCTGTGGGTCCAATGACACACCCGGCCCACGGCCCCGACGGGGCAACAGTGGAGCACCCACTGCCCCGGGGGGGCTGCAGTGGGCGAATCGTGAGGTTGGAAACCCAACGGCTGCACACCACCTGCATCTCCGCAAAGGCGGCGTCGGGCTGGTCCAACATCCCGGCCGCCAGCCCAGCATGCTGCAAGAGGCGCTTGATGGGGGGGAGCAGCGGTGACCGCGATGCCATCCACCTCGACACCCTTGCGGAGAACTCGAACAGATCGCACGACTCCCTCCTTGACCGACACGGGAACCTCATGCGCGGCTAACGAGTCCCTGAAGGCCCGCTGATAGACCGTCTCCTCCGTCCAGTCGTGGGCAGCAGCCTCGACGAACTCGGTCTCCTCAGAGTCGCCAGCGTACGTGGTCCAGTACCACAGTTGCCCAGCCGACTCCCGAACCGGGAAAAGCATGCCACGCCGCAACTCTTGGTTGGAGGCCAGGCTAGCACTCTCCCACAGGCCCGTAGTCACGATCCGGCGGAGCATGCGTTGCACTACGCCGACTGCAAACAGCTACCCCAGCGGGATCTCCTTGACGCACACATACTGAAGAGCGCACGTCCCGTCGAGACCAGAAGGGCGCCGCGGCTTAGAGAAGATGAACCAGCGCCACCAGCGCAGTGGCAGCGTGCACTGGTGGAAGCAGTCCGAAATGTCGCAACCCGAGAAGAACGCAACCTCGCCGTCCATGAGCGCCGCCTTCGTGTACTCCCCAGGGAGCGGCAGGTTATCGATGTCGCCTGAGATCAAGGTCTGGCCAGCGCTGTTGGGCGCGGATTCGCGATCAGCCTGAACTGATGTGGATACTGCGGCGGGGCATCCCCCGTCTTGCGAACCCTGGACGCCCTGTCGGCAAGCCTTCTCTCATGGACCACGGGGATGTGCTCCGTCTACCAGGGCTAGAATTCCTCCGTCGAAGAGCTGCTCGGTGGCGATGTCCCACTCGTCGTCCTCGCAGTGCACCTTTACGGCGGCCACCTCGGGCCACTGGTCGAGCGGCAGCGCGAATTGGGCCTCGCTCTCCAGGGCAGCGCGCACCGAAGGGCCGCAGAAATGAACGGCCCAGGGTTTCCCGCAGTTCTCAGGGGAAGGCAGGCTCGGCGCAATCTGCGCCGAAGCGATCACCTCTGACTTGGACGCCACTTCGCCGCGCCCGAAGCCGGTCGTCTTGACCTCCTGCTTCCAGACCACCTTCGGGGCAGTGGTATCGCCGCCGCGGCGTGTGCACAGGCGCGCGGCGGACCCCCCCCTTTATCTCCCCGATGGCCCCCTGCTGCGTCGCCGCGCGCAGGCCCCAATGACACAGCGGTCCGAGTTGATGCGGCTCGCGAGGAGGGCCTGCAGGCAGGTCCAGGCGCCGACGCCAACCTTCCATCGGAAGTCGCGGCGGTCGTCTGCGCCGTAGACCCCCGTGCTTCGCTCGGGGTAGCTGAAGCACTTGAATAGCGCGCTGATGTAGCCGCCGTCGCTGGGCAGGGGCGGCGGCGCCACGTCCCGCCGCCTCGCGGCCACCTCGAAACTCGACCGCACGGCGCGCTGCCTCGAAGATCTGCCCCGCCCTCTGCCACAGCAGCCTCGCGCCAGAGCGAAGGATGAGGCGCAGCATTTGCGCCCCCATCTTCGCGATGCTCTGTTCCCCGCCGCGCAGGCTGCGAAGCGCCATACCCACCATCTTGTTTTGTGCTGAACATCAACCCCGACCCAAGGGGATGGAGCTCTGGTGGGCGCCCTCACTTGCCCGACCCGGGACCCCTCCGACGCAGATACCCGCCCCCCAAACCTCGGCCCCAGGGGCGGCCGCTGCCGCGGCGCGGTCGCCCCATCCGTCGGGACACTGGCGCGTCGACCTGCGACCGTCTGAGCTCGCGCCGCTGGCGCCAGGATCACCTTCCGCTGCGCCGCTGGCCGCTGGCCGCTGGACTAGGAGTTAGGCCGATGCTGCCGTTGCAGCCCGCAGCCAGCCCTTGCGCTGCCCCTGCGGGGCTGGCGCCGCTGCTGCGCCTGACTGGACGGCGGGCTGCTGGGCCACCCTCCTCCTCGCCTTCTCCGACCGCTTCCCGAACGCCCTGCAGCTCGGCTTCCAACGCGGGGCAGCTCCGCGACGGAAGCCTGCTCCAGCAGGTGCCCGACCAGGGGGGCCCCTAGATCGATCTCGTCGAGCCGACGAACGCACGGCTTCAACTTGGCATTCGCCTTCGGCTTCCCCTTGGCCTGAGGTCGCGGATGGGGGCGTCGCCGCCGCTTGCCGCCGCGGCGAAGACCTCCTCCTCCTCCTTGCCATAATTACTCGATGGCGGCATGGGGCTCTGGAGGTTCATCTGCCTTCGCCCTCTTCCTTCGCTGGCGAGGCTTGCGCTTCATCACCAGCGCTGGCGCCTCCGGCCCCGCGGGTCCACTGGCCTGCGCTGCCTCGGCTCTTGCTCTCGGCGGCAGCGGGCTCCACTCGCGGCACGGCCCCTCCCCTGACGGTCTGGCGGAGGCGGGGCGGAGGCGGGGCGCTTCCTGCCGCCAGGGCGCCCGCGCGGAGCCGTGCACACAGTCCGCCCTCCCCGACCCCGACTGGGAGGACGAGCGTCTGCTGCAGAGCCTCGGAGCGGGCGCGGCACGGCCTGCCCGAGCCCTCGGCCTCCGCGGGCGGCTCTGCGCGTGTGGGGGGTGGGGGGGGGGGGGGGCAACACCCCGCTTGGCGGGCCCTGGCATCCGGGCCTCACGGGCGGCGGCCCCCCCTCGTGGACCGCGACGACCGGAGAATGGGCGCGTTCGGTGGGCGCGCATGGGGGGGTCTCAAGACCGCCCCGAGAAGCAAAAATCGATGGTATCCCGTGGGCGTTTCAGTGTTACTGGGGTCATCGTCTTCTCGAGCTTCCGACGCTCCAAGACGGCCCAAGATGCCCCATAGACCGCCCCCAACGGCCCAAGAGGCACCTACGAGAGCCCCAGGACGGTCAAAGAGGGTTCCACGACGGCCCGAAGAGGGCCCAAGACGGCCAACGATCGCCCCAACAAGGCCCCAAGAGAGGCCAAGAGGGGGAACACGAACCGAAAATCATATCCCTCTGCCCCAAGAGGCCTTCCAAAGGCCCCGTAAAGCCCCCAAGCGGCCTAAAAGATAGTCAGGGTTCTGCCCAAGAGGCCCAAAAGAGGCCCCAGAACGATCCCCAAGACGCTTCAAAACTGCCTCCAAGCTCCACCAGGCCCCCAAACAGCTCCCAAGAAACCCACAAGAGTTCCCAGATACTGCTCAAAAAGCCCACGACGCCTTTACAGTGCTCCCCGCCTCTTTTAGATGTCGGCGGAATGGCGTGCGCCTCTTGCACATGGTCCAACCATGTATATCCTGCTGCCCCAGCCCTCGCGATCATCTGATCAACGTCGTCGTCCAGAAGGTGCGATGTTCCAACAATTTCGTTGTTTCGCATATTTTAAATCATTCAGCACAAAAGGTTGGGCCAAAGACCAGCGTCAAAACTTCTTTGCTGATCGTGGGCAGCTGTGCATACTTCCAGGGCGGCGCCCAAGCCGGCGTTGAAGCTTTCAACGTTTTCAGCGGTATCTCCGTCATTCCATACTCCTCGCCCAAGTCTGACAAGGTCGCGCTGCCTCGCGGGGACGAAACCCGAATATGTCGTCACGGGCGTTGCGGGCCAATGCTGTCAGACATATGTCCCTCTCCATCGGGAATAGACGCATGCCCATTGTTTGAGGCAGCGCCATGATGTCATGATCGTCGCCCACCATCCATGGCACCTGCATACTTGCATCGCTGCGCCGAACACGCTCGGCTCGGCAACCCCATTCGAGCAAGCCTCAGTGACACAGTGCCAACCTCGCTGCTGAGCGTGAGGTCTTGTTCTTGTGGCGCACTGGGGATGCTCCGTCGCTGCGACGTTGCAGAATTGACTGAGCGGGGCCCGCCTGCAACGTCAGCAGCAGCGAAAGATTCGCCCCTGCTCGGACGCCCATTCCCTGTGCATTGTTCGGCGTCGTGTGCTCACGCTGTCGCGAGATGGTCCAATATGCTCCTCGATGGCCCTCGCCGAAAAAAAAAAAAAACAACAAAAAAAAAAAAAAAACGTCCGAGCGATGCCACGAGGAGGTGCTTCGCCCACCGGCGAACGGGCACCGCGAGCAGCCGCGGGCGGGCGGTGCAGCGGGCTCGCGGGTCCATGCCCACACGCCACGGGCCGTCGGCATGCAGCTGCTCTCACAGCAGCTGCTCTCGCAGAAGACAACCTGAGCTAAAGGCTACGAACACACACACACACACACACACACACTTCAGTCGGCGGCGCAGAGGTTCCTCAGGCGCGGACGGCAGATGGAAGTGCCACTTGCGATCGAGCATTGTCGAAGGCACAGTGCACAAATCGTGCACCCTGGCAAGTGCAGCGATGGGTGGTGTGAAAGAAAAACTTCGAATCCATGCGAGTCCTGCAGCGGCGGACACACACACAGAAGCACACACGGCATCGCTACCGAGATGAGCAAGAAGCACCACACTCGCCGGCCCGAAGTCCCACAGGCGTGGAGCCCTTGAACAAGCAGCCCAGGTAAAGAGTACCTACGGCCAGACCTAGGACATAAGAACATCCTTCAAGAACATGCCATACCGAAGAACACTCGAGGGCCACCCTCCCCCAGGATGCACAATAACATCCACCAAACACGACATTAGGGTACCCTCCCCGAACCGACCTCGCTCTGATGCATCGGTCCGAACGACGTAGGTATATGTGTCTAGTCCGCGGACGCGCACGAGGGTGGCCCTGCGCAGGAATCGGGGCGATGGCCCCCAGAGAGAAGAGGGAAAAAGCCTGCCCACGGCCCTCCAAGAGCGCGGGTCAGCCGTGCAAAAAACATATGTGTTAAGTACGTGTGTCTTCCGTGCTTCAATCGGCTCCTGGGCGCACGAGGAACAGCGTGAGGGCATGGAGCGTGTGAGGACGCGACCCTCTGACCCCATCTGCTCGGACCCCACTCGGGAGCCTGACTGCAAGGGCGACTGAGATCCGCGCTTCGCGCCGCGCCGCGCGGTGCGCGAAGCGCGAAGCGCGAATGGCTTCGCGCCCTCGTTCCACCCCCCTGGGGAGAAGGACGAGGACGAGGAGGAGGAGGAGGGGGAGAAGGAAGAGGGGGGGCTTGGGTGGAGGAAGAGGAGGAGGATGAAGAGGGGGACGGGGAGGAGGCGGACGAGGGGAGAGGCGGAGCGGAAAAAGCGGCGGACCGCGAGGGCGCGAACACCTTCGCGCCCTCGTGGGCGCCCTTGTGGAGGGGAGGCGATGGAGCAGGAACCGATGGTCCAGAAGTTCCTATACAGTCGGCCCGTCTCATAAGGATGCCCGATAAGGATGCAAGGGTCTTGCAAGGCCGTTTCGAGACTTTTCGACCGGGGCGGGGCCAACGACAGTGGTCAAGAATGCACCGAGGAGGCAAGGATGCAAGGGTACCCTGGGGAAGGCTGCCCATCCTTACTGTGCGGGTTGCCTGTACCACGGCGTGTTCTTAGACCACAACCATGTTCCGACCACAAGAGCAATGCTCCCAAAAAGAGAAGGCCGACGGACCAGAACTGGACAGGCGCAGCCAGCAAGACTCTCCAGGAACATGTAGCGCAAGCCACAGCAGGTTCTTAGAACATTCCGTGGTGGGCCCATGGTCGGGGGCGCGCAAACACGGATTAGCGATCCATGGATTGGCGCGCGGTCGCCCAATCCATGGATCGGCGGAGAAGCCCTTCCAAAAATGCGGCCGGTGCCGCCTCGCTCGGCGGCGGAAATCCGCGATATCCTATGGAAACGGGAACCATCGCTGATCCACGCCCCCTTCGATCCATGTTTGCGATCGCCCGACACAGGCGAGCCAGGGCGCCCGCCACTGCCTGAGGCGAGTCGCGCGCTCGCGCGCGCGCGCGCGCCTTGCAGCCCGGCAGCGAGCGCTGCAGCTCGGACACCAGCTCCGGTGCGCCCGCGAGGAGCTCGTCCGGGAACTGCACCGCGACGCGCTCGGGCCGCGGCCGGGCGCAGCCCCCCCAACCCCCCGGGGGTGCAGCGGAGGCCAGTCCGCAAGAAGCCTTCCACGAGGAGCCCAACCCTGAGACCCCAGGACGTTTTTTTGATGTATGTTTGATTTATCCTCGGGCTATCGTCAGAACAATAACTCCTGCACGTAGGCGACGCGCGATGGAAGGGCCCGAGAAGGGCAGAACGAAACCGAAGGACGGACCCCAGGAAACCACAGACACGAGCGGAGGGACACGACCGAAGAAAAGGGGCCACGAAACAACGAGGGCCCGAAAGCAGCAAGTGATGCAATTTTTGGTGTGGGAACGTCACGCTTTATATGGCGAAACCATCGAAACCCAAGAAACCCGGGGCACCCTGGAGGCGAGCAGGGTGTTTCTTGGCACGGGGCCCCCGCTGTAGGAGGCGACTCCTGGGAGGTCTTCGCTAGAACGAGTAAGGGGCCACGAAGCCAGATCAGGGGGCCACTGAGCTGGATCGGGCCAGCTTGGGCCCGGGACACAGCCGGATGCGCCAGGATTGAGCCGGACTCGAGCGGAATTCAGCTAGGTAAAGCCAGTTTTCGACCATGGATCTACCAGCGCCCATTCTGAATTTAGTCTCCCAAGATTTGCACTCTTTCTGTTTCATCCTCGAAAGACCTTGTGTGTCCCGTCGCGGCCCTATCCACGTCGAATCCGTGTCGAATCCGTGTCGGGATCGTCGGATCCGTGTCGACTCCGCGTCCGAATCCGCGCCCGGATCCGCACCAAATCCGCGTCGAGTCCGCATCGAGCCCGCGTCGGGCACAAGAAAAGACACGAAGTCTGGGAACAGGCTTAGGTCCCCCGGAAGATGCAACGTAACACTCTGACCGGGGGAGTCGGAAACACCCGCGGCAAGGGGGCGACGACCACAGCGCGAGGCCGAGGCTTTCGAGGCGTTCGACCTCGAAGGCCCCGGAGGCCTCGACATCGCGCTGTGGGCAGCATCTCCGCCTCGAAGGCTTCAAGGCCTCGAAAGCTCTGAAAGCACGCCGACTGCTCCTCCTCCTCCTCCTCCTCCTCCTCCTCCTCCTCCTCCTCCTCCTCCTCCTCCTCCTCGATTTCGACCTCTCCCCCCGCCTCGTCCTCCGCCTCCTCCCCCTCCTCCTCCTCCTCCTCCTCCTCCTCCTCCTCCTCCTCCTCCTCCTCCTCCTCCTCCTCCTCCTCCCCCCCTCCTCCTCCTGGCAGGGTGCTTCCTAGCATGGGCCCCCCTGTCTGTTCAGGTCGCTGTCTCCTCATCCAAGAGGAGGAGGAGGAGGAGGAGGAGGAGGAGGAGGAGGAGGAGGAGGAGGAGGAGGAGGAGGAGGAGGTGGTCGGTCGCCGACGACCCGCGGCAGAGGGGGGGAGGCGAAACGCGCAGCGCGCGAGGCTCGGCTCGAGAGGCCTCCCCGAGGATCGAGAGAGGACCCTCAAAGGATCGGGGGCAGGGCGAGGCTTTCGGACGCTCTCGGGCCCCTCTTGGCAGCCTCGAACTATCGAGGATCGAGGATGGAGGCCCCTCGAGGGATCGGGGGCAGGGCGAGGCTTTCGGACGCCCTGGGCCCTTCTTTGGCAGCCTCGGATTATGGAGGATCGAGGATCGAGGACCGAGGATGAGGCCCCTCGGGGGATCGAGGGCAGGGCGAGGCTTTCGGACGCCCTGGGCCCTTCTTTGGCAGCCTCCCAGAGCCTCCGTGGGCCTCCCAGGGCCACTGGAAGATTGAAGGCCAAAATTAGCGGACGAAGGAGACGAAGAAGAAAAATATAAAGAAAAATGAGAAAAAGAAGAAGAAGAAGAAGAAGAAGAAGAAGACGAAGAAGAAGAAGGAGAAGAAGGAAGACGCCGTGCACGTCAGATACAAGTGAAATCAGTACCAAAGAGAAGAATAAGAAGGAGAAGAAGAAAGACGCCGTGCACGGGACGTTGAACGGTACGTATCACCCCGCAATTGCGGATAAGAGTGAGGGGGCGGGCGCGGGCGACGCGGGCGTCGTCGAGCCGGCGGACCTCGTGGCCCCCACCTTCCCTGTCGATGGCGCTCTCCTCCTCCTCCTCCTCCTCCTCCCTCCTCCTCTCCTCCTCCTCCTCTTCCTCTTCCTCGTCCTCATCGTCATCGTCATCCTCCTCCTCCACCTCGTCCTCCTCTCTCTCTCCTCCTCCTCCTCCTCCTCTTCTTCCTCGTCCTCCCTCTCCCCCCCTCGTCCTTTCATCATCGTCCTCCCATTGTCGTCCTCCCCCTCATCGGCCTCCATCATCGTCCTCCCATTGTCGTCCATCATCATCATCATCATCATCATCATCATCATCATCATCATCATCATCATCATCATCATCATCATCATCATCATCATCATCATCATCAGCATCATCATCATCATCATCATCATCATCATCATCATCATCATCATCATCATCATCATCCTCATCCTCATCATCATTCATTCATCATCCTCATCATCATCATCATCATCATCATCATCATCATCATCATCATCATCATCATCATCATCATCATCATCATCATCATCATCATCATCATCATCATATCATCATCATCATCATCATCATCATCATCATCATCATCATCATCATCATCATCATCATCATCATCATCATCATCATCATCATCATCATCATCATCATCATCATCATCATCATCATCATCATCATCATCATCATCATCATCATCCCCCTCCTCCCCCTCCTCGTCCTCCTCCTCCCCCTCCTCCCCCTCCTCCCCCTCCTCGTCCTCCTGCTCATCCTCCTTTTCTTGATCAACATTATCCTTACATCCTCTCTTCTTCCGCGTTCTCCTCGTCCCCTGTTTACTCCTCCTGCCTCCCCCTCCTTTCCCAAGATAACTGCAACGCAATCCTTTTTTCCACTTTATGCTCCCCGCCTTCTCTGATCAAGGCAACTCGCCAGGGCAGAGTTGCTGGACGGGCTGGTGTGGATGTGCGGGGCTTGAAGAGGTCCTCGCGGGCTCAGACGGCCTGCAAAAATCCGCCGCCGCGCTTGTGCGGCATTGGTTTGTTCAGTGAACGTGGTTTAGGTCGCGGGCTCTCCACCTCCACCTGGAAGGAATGCAAAAGCAGCCCGCCGCAGGCGCCAAAAAAAATGGTTTGTACACTGAACGTGGTTTGGGTCGCGGGTGGGCCGCGGGTTCTGCACCGGGAACGAATGCAAAAGATGCCCGCCGCAGGCGCCGAAAAATATGGTTTGTACCCTGAACGTGGTCGCGGGTGGGCCGCGGGCTCTCCACCTGAAACGAATGTAAAAGATGCCCGCCGCAGGCGCCGAAAAATGTGGTTTGTACTCTGAACGTGGTTTGGGTCGCGGGTTGGTCGCGAGGTGGTCACGGGGTGGGTCGCGGGCTCTCCACCTGGAAGGAATGCAAAAAAAACCCGCCGCGGGCGCCGAAAATGGTGGTTTGTACCTTGAACGTGGTTTGGGTCGCGGGTGGGTCGCGGGTGGGTCGCGGGGTAGTTCGCGGGGGGGTCGCAGGTGGGTCGCGGGTGGGTCGCGGGTGGGTCGCGGGTGGGTCGCGGGGTGGGTCGCGGGGTGGGTCGCGGGGTGGGTCGCGGGGTGGGTCGCGGGGTGGGTCGCGGGGTGGGTCGCGGGGTGGGTCGCGGGTCGGGTGGGTCGCGGGTGGGTCGCGGGGTGGGTCGCGGGGTGGGTCGCGGGTGGGTCGCGGGGCGGGTTGCGGGTGTGGGACGACGACAACAACAAACAACAAACAACAACAACAACAACAACAACAACAACCATTTTAAGGCTGTACGCTCTTACTTGCCCGCGAGTCATTCAACACGTATACCCTACACCCTCGATGCCCGCCCTCTTCGTCTTCGATCACACCCCTTTCGGGGGGATTATTTCTCTTTGCTGGGGCCGGCGGGCTTAGACGTACGGGCAAACCGGAACGGGCGGACAATCCTTCGGGGGCGTACATCTCTCTGCCCGCCATTGGAATTGGCGCGGGCCCTGCAAGAGGAGGAGGGGAAGAACGAGGGAGAGTGGGAGGAAGGGGAGGGGGAAGGACGAAGGAAGAGGGAAGATACCACGTTGTGAAGGCGTCCTTGGCGCGTACGTGGTTCCTGAGCGCCGAAACGCAATTCCAGAATAATTTGTGAGGACATCGCACGCGAGAGCGCAGTCCTGAGTACATTGTGAGGAAATCTCAGGCGGAAGCGGGGGCCCTGACTAAGTTGCGAGGAAGACTCAAGCGGGAGCGCCGTTGCTGAGCAAATTGCACAGAAGTCTCAGGCGGGAGCGGGGGTCCTCACTAAATTGCGAGGAAGTCTCAGGCGGGAGCGCCGTTCCTGAGTCAATTGCGCGGAAATGTCAAGCAGGAGCGGGGGTCCTGAGTAAAATTCGAAGAAGTCTCAGGCGGGAGCGCCGTTCCCACGTAAATTGCACGGAAGTCTCAGGCGGGAGCGGGGGTCTTGATTACATTGCGAGGAAGTCTCAGACGGGAGCGCCTTTCCTGAGTAAATTGCGCGGAAGTCTCAGGCGGGAGCGGGTGTCCTGAGTAAAAATCGAGGAAGTCTCAGGCGGGAGCCGTTGTTGGTGTAGCCCGGGGGGCAGGGGCACAGTTTGAGCAGGAAGACTTTCCTTGAGAAAAAAACAAGGTGCGAGCCCAGGGGGTGGCACTTCAAACGAAAAAAATCCACGTGCACCGGTGGGGGGGGATCAACAATAATTATTCTTCAAGAATGAGAGTTCAACAACAACAACAACAACAAACAAACAAACAAACAAACAAACAAACAAACAAACAAACAACAAACAACAAACAACAAACAACAAACAACAAACAACAAACAACAAACAACAAACAACAAACAACAAACAACAAACAACAAACAACAAAAAAACAACAACAACAACAACAACAACAACAACAACAACAACAACAACAACAACAACAACAACAACAACAACAACAACAACAACAACAACAACAACAACAACAATTACTAGCACGTGGGGACACTCCGTTCTCACCAGTGCCAGGGTTTTCATAGGAGGCGGGCAATGCCCCCACTTTGTGGGGGGGCCGGTTCAAGCTCTACCAAATTTCCAAACGACTCTTCGCCACCACCCACACCCAGCTTCCCGCCCTATGACGTTCGGACACTTCACTTCGTGGCCTGCGGACGACCTTGGCTACTACACTGGCGCATGGTTACAATGACTTCTTGTGGTAACATCTTGTGGAAACTAGCTTAGTATACGACTTATACCCCTGTTCCAACAATGGGCACGTGTACCGTTTTCCGACGTTTTAACGTTTCTGTACCACACAAGCCAAGACCCTTATTTTGACTGGTATCACGTGCGTGGCGCCAGCATACCACAGGACTTGTTTCCGTTGTTGCGAGACGATATATGCTCATTCTTGTTCTGTGGTTCTCGTTCCGGCCTCAATGTGCAACACTGGCTCACTCGTCGACGAAATACACGTGACTACCTCTCTCTGGTTGGAGGTCCTGATGGTTGTGGTTGTCCCGATAATTGTCGCGATGAGTGTCCCGATGATTGTCCCGATTGTTGTTCCGATGGTTCTCCCGATGGTTGCCCCGACGGTGGTCCCGATCGTTGTCCCGATGGATGCCCCGATGGTTGTCCCGATGGTTGTCCTGATGGTTGTGGTTGTCCCGATCGTTGCCCCGACGGTTGTCCCCATGGTTGCCGCGATGGTTGTTCCGATGGTGGCCCCGATGGTTGCCCCCATGGGTGCCCCGCCGGAGGAGGAGGAGGAGGAGGAGGACAAGGCGAGGCGGACGCATACGTGCTCTGGAAGCATACTAAAGAGACGAGTCTGTGCGCTCATCGTCTTCTGGCATGCGCCTGTCCCTAACGGCACGCATCGGGCGCAACACTGCAAGCTGCGCTCCTGGCACCCATACATCAGGGGCCAAGTGTCCCAGCATGGTGCCGATGCGCCTCCTCGCGGACACATCGCCCGTGCGTCCGTGGGGCGCCAATACCGCCAGGACGCCCTGGACATGCGCCGGCATACCCAGATCCACGCGGTAATCCATGACATTCCCATACTCGGACTGCCCGAAAGAACGCCATACAGGCATGTGCCACCAATGATCCTGCTTCGGGAACAAGGTGATACCATCCTTGACGTCGTGGGAGGCATTCCACAGAGCCATACATGGCGGCTCCATGCCCATGGATGCCGTGTGTGTTGCCACAAATACATCCAGGCTCGCCATGCGCCTGTATGACAGACCTGATACCACCTCGGAATGCACGTGAATACGCAGGAGCTGCAACAGCCTGCGCAAGCCAGCATACACCCAGCCGCCGGGTCGGACGAATACGTGCGAACTCCAGTTCGCTATACCAGCTTGGGTGCACAGCCGATTGAATACTTCCGCAAGTGTGCCCAGATACTGCGCGGCTGGATCTTTGAAACCATCAAAGTTGCCGAATACCACTCTGGGGTCTCGATGCCTCCCATACGCCGCTGGTTCTCGACCATACCGTTCTCCTTTGAACGGCGCGTGCTCTCCGCGGTCGACACACACAGGCATACACCCGTGAGTCCCTGCCACATACATTCGTGTGATTTTATGATGCGCGGTGCTAAAATTCTTAAGAACCCAATGGTTTTTGGAGATTTCGGCGTGCGCGCGCGAAGAAAAAACGAATGTGTCCCGCATGGTATTATTTGACAGGGATGATGGCCCTGGCAGGTGCGCAACCGTTGTCGCAGAAGTTCGAAAAAGTTGCTCGCAAAAGCCCGTTTGACAGAAATGTTTAAAAAGTGTTGGGTTTCCTACGAATCCGCAAGAGCGCGCGGGATGAGATTTTGACATTTTTTTGTTGAAAAACCATTGGTTTTTTGATGTTTTTATGTTAAAATCGCTCCGAACACTAAGCTTTTGGAAGGATTTCGTCTTGCGCGCGCGAATGTCCACTTTACCTTATTTTTTGCAAGGGATTCTTGAAATTTGATTATATTAGAACAAGAAATGTCATTTTATAGTGTTTTTTGCAAGGGAAAACGGATTACAACAAAACAACCGGATCTGGATCACATCGTTTTACCTGAGGCTTCCTCACGAAAATGATGAAAATGTAGCTGCGGCCTAGGCGGCGCAGGGGGGGCGCGCACCAGGGGGCCCAACAATAATTATTCTTTAGAATAAATAATGTTCAACAACAACAACAACAACAACAACAACAACAACCAACAACAACAACCAACAACAACAAACAACAAACAACAACAACAACACAAACAACAACACAACAACAACAACAAACAACAAACAACAAACAACAAACAACAAACAACAAACAACACAACAACAACAACAACAACAACAACAACAACAACAACAACAACAACAAACAACAAACAACAAACAACAAACAACAAACAACAAACAACAAACAACAAACAACAAACAACAAACAACAAACAACAAACAACAACAAACAACAACCAACAACAACAACAACAACAACAACAACAACAACAACAACAATAACAACATCAGCAACAACAACAACAACGAAAATCCGCACCGCGGAATTCCACTTCAGCCACGTACCCAGGGACAGTGAATGACCGTTCGGCCCCCGCACTCTGATACAAGATAAGCTTGTCAGCGATCGGGGACGCTCGTCCCAGGGCGGATGGAAAGTTCAAACCAACCTGCCATCGCTAGGTGGCCACATGTGACCTATACCCCCACCCCCCTTAGAAATCGTGGGGGGGGGGTCATTAGGGTTCATATGTGGTCATCGAATCGTAGGGGTATAAACCTTGCAGCCGCCCAAGGGGCAGGCGTCCCTGACAGCGGACACGTGCACTTGATAGCGTTCTTTGCCAGCTTAAAAAAAGTTGTCGGTCCGTCTTTCGCCCTGTGGGGGCCTGCAGGCGTCTCCGGAGTCAGGGCACCTCCAGAGGCCCTCAGACAGCCCTGCAGAGGGTTCGTGTCGTGACGACTTCGGCCTTGGTTTCTGACACACCGCGTGCAGACAAGCGCGATCCACTACTCGCA
Source organism: Prorocentrum cordatum (assembly GCA_963575745.1). Lineage (NCBI taxonomy): Eukaryota > Dinophyceae > Prorocentrales > Prorocentraceae > Prorocentrum > Prorocentrum cordatum. The sequence goes on from CAUYUJ010021406.1 coordinate 75,711, forward strand.
AAGCAGCTGCTCGCAAATCGCCTGGACCCAGCGCAGGGGAGTCACAATATACTGCACGAATGCAGACGTATGGTGTTTAGGGACGTCTGCGAGTAGGCATGTTGCAAGTAGTGGAACGCGCTCGGCGAGCGTGGATCGGTCAACCTTCAACGATCAGCGGCTTGCCAATCGAGCACACGATTCGATGCCGGCCGACTCCAGGCCACTGGCAGCGTTCCGCCTGGAACACCCGCGGCGGTCGGAGGTGGCCGGGGTTAGGCCCGCAGAGATCGGTCCTCCTCCCTCCTCCCTCCTCCCTCCTCCCTCCTCCTCCTCCTCCTCCTCCTCCTCCTCCTCCTCCTCCTCCTCCTCCTCCCCCTCCTTCCCCTCCTCCAAAGGGGGGGGGGGGGCTTCGGCAAATTTAATCAATATCGGTCCCCAGACCCTTCCCAGGGTCGAAACTGACAAGTTGCTCAAGCCGCATCCAGCCGTGGCGACGAGGGGGCCATTTCTCCCCCCCTGTCTGCTGGCCGCAGACCGTTGCTGGGCCACCACAGCCCCCCAGCCGGCTCCAAAGCGTCCGGGTCGCCGCCGCGTCATCACGAGGCGAACCTGCCGTACACGCGCCTCGCGCCACGCGAGGCGCGGCGACCATCGCACTCGACAGGGGCATGGAAAAATGGTCACGATGCCCAGCAGCACATGTTGCCCCAAACCGACAGCGGCCACTCTTGTGCAGGCGACTTCTTGACTCAAATGGACAACGCCCGCGGCGACGCAGACAGCGAGGCCTGGTCGCCGACCCGGGCCAGTCAGGATCTGCAGGATCCTGCAAAATCCTGCGGGATCCTGCGAGCCGACCCGGGTCCGTGCGGCCCTGGCTCTGCAGGAGCCTGCAAGATCCGCCACTCTGGCTGGCCCCCGTGTGCGTTGACCCACGCCGCAGGGCTCCAGACGAAATGGACCAGACTTCAGTCGGGCACGTCCCCCTGCAGGCGGATTCTGGAAGAAACGTGACAATCGTCCAAACATGTACAAAAATCGCCAACAACAGTCGCAAGAATCGTTCCCAGACAATTTTTGCTACAATGTTTGAACTTTCCTCCTGTACAGGGGCGTGCCCGACGTACGACTAGACTTCTCTGTCGGTTTTCGCCCCCGCCCTGTCCGCAGCCCCTTTCGATCGCGCCGAGGCCGCGCCCTCCGCGGGGGGGACCGCCCAGGCCGCGGCGGCTCGAAGCCGCCCTGGCGCACCCAGGCGACGGCGCGGTCGCGGTCGAGCGCCATCTGCCTCCTTCGCGGGGGGAGGGGAGACACTCTGGCTCCGAAAAGAGATGGAGGAGGAATAGGAGGAGGAGGAGGAGGAGGAGGAGGAGGAGGAGGAGGAGGAGGAGGAGGAGGAGGAGGAGGAGGAGTGAGTGAGTGACGACGGTCGCGCAGCGAGTTCGGTGACGGACGGACCCCGACGGCGGGCCTCGGCTCTGCTGAGGGCCTTGGGCCATCTCCCAGCAGCTATGTTAGCGAGGTGTTGAGCACGATTGGGATTTGCGGCCTCGAGGCATGGGCGACCAAGACCTCTCAAACACTGGCTAGCGTAGCATCCACACTGAGCACAAAACCACAATCTAATCCCGTCATGGAATCGCATCCGATGACTGCTATGCACCTCCCTTTCTGCTATATGCAGTGATGTCCCTTCTGGAGGCCGGAAAAAAACATCAATATGATGGGGTTCAAAACAAGGACGTTCAGACCAAGCTGCACGAGCTGCAATGGAACTAAAGCACTTCAGACGTCTACGACCACAATCGGCTAAAATGTGGGACATAGTGAAAACACGCACAGCTGTGGGGGCTGGTGAGGGCTGAAGCCGCTCAGATTTTGTCCTGGGGGCACCTCCATCCAGCTCCTTCTCTCACTCCAACACATCAACAGTCGCCCGAAGAAGGCGAAGTCTAATCAGGAAGGCTCTGCGTTCCACATCGTTAGAAGCGTGCCTCTCCTGCTCGGGGACACGGACACGATCGGCAACAGCCCTAGATAAAAGATCCGCCACCGTGTTGCCCTTCACCGTCCACGGCGGCGCTGAGCGACGCACCAGTTCTGCTTCGTCCTGGTGCGCGTTGATGAATGGCACTGCAAACTCTGCAGCATCTCTCCATCTGGAAATTTCTCCCGGCTGCCACCAGAGGTCTGCATCTGGACCTGTCGGAGCTTCATACCTTCGTGCCGCCCATCCATCTGCAACTCTGCTGTTGTCGGGAACATATATAACATTGCCCTGCGTGGACTGCGCCGTGAGAAGGAGTGCTCTCAATTCTCCTCGGGGTACTGTTTGGCGCAGCCCGCACAAAGGTCCCGTGATGGAAGCTCCTACACAGAACGGCTGGCGACTCTGTAATCTGACGATTGCTATGCCCACTCTGCGGAATCGGTTACTGCTCGAATCCGCTCCTCCACTGACATCTCCACATACATATGTCGGTTGGCTCGGGCTCCCATATCCAAGGGACACCTCGGTGATACAAGAAACCGTCGTGCAAACTGTTGCCCACATCTCTTCCATGGCTGGAGGCGACACCGCAAGCATGCGATGGAGGATCCCTTCGGCCATCAGAAACCAGGAACCAGTAGTAGGAGTAGTAGTAGTAGTAGTAGTAGTAGTAGTAGTAGTAGTAGCAGTAGCAGCAGCAGTAGTAGTAGTAGTAGTAGTAGCAGTCGTAGTAGTAGTAGTAGTAGTAGTAGTAGTAGTAGCAGTAGTAGTAGT